>WYDF02244190.1:0-17608 GCA_009867245.2 Adranes taylori
GGCAGACAAGGATGGAGAACCACCATAAAAGCCATTGAGATATGATGTCACCATACTCTCACGAGAGTCAACGGACAAAAGAAGAAGATATAACGTTTAAATAGATTGATTTGTAAAAATGACTAAGTATAATGCGATACAAATGTACCTTTAAAATTAGGTTACGTTTGTTTCGCACATTATAGTCATATTTACGGATAAATCTATTTAATCGTTATATAAATAGCTTATTTATATAACAAAAAGATATATAACGATATTATCTTTCCGGTGATAGTACTTAAAATTATAATAATCATGTCCGGCATGAGGCGATGATTCTTGGTATTTATGTACATGCATTTAAGAACGTATGTTGTTGAATTACGTCATACAAATCTGCGGCTGGAAAAATCGTCGCTATCCTTATACACGTTAAAACCACCATTTACGCACCTAAGAATTAAAATGAATATTATGAATGAAATATAAAGTATTAGTAAATTATGGGAATTAAAAAGAACACTCGGGCATTTCGTACAGCAACTAGTTCGCATAGTTTCTAAAATTATTATTATTAAAGTACTTTATGGGACATAAACATATACAAGGAACATGACGGAAGAAATAGGCACTCGGCAAATCCGACACGTATCACCTACTGAAATTAAAATAGAAATAACCGATACACAAATATTAGGTATAGATTACTTAGATGACAATTCGAAAGAAACCATAAGTGTAAATACAGGAGTGTGGACGCACGTCAAAGAAATAAAAAGTGATGAATATGTACATTTTCATCACTATGAGAAGCTAGCACCAGAAGACTATAATTATTCAAATCTGTCTAGTTATGATACTACAATTAGTAAGAATATTTCTGATTCTGTGGAATGTAATTACGAAACAGCGGATTTAACTAATTTAAAAGATACCACATATATACATTTAAGAGAAAAACTTTCCATTCCAAACTATAATTTAGAAGCTGCAAAAAATCCTAATTTGCTGCGAGATGAGCGACTTAAAATAGTAGACTATAAGTATTCCCACTGCATGGATGTGGATTTCAAAACAAGTCAAATACATAATACAAATACCAAAGAAATGTCATGAAAAGAAGTCTTTCGAATGCACGAAATATGATTTCAAAACTAAGCATAAGTTAAACCGAATAATTCAAAAACGAACTCATATAGGAGAGAAGACTTTTAAATGTATAAAATCTGATTTCAAATGTAAAAATAAATCCATTTTGGTCACGCATGCACGACTTCATAGTGGAGAAAAACTTTTCGAGTGTATGGAATGTGTTTACAAAACTGCAGTAAAGGGAAATCTTCTAAGACACAAACGAACTCATTCAGAAGAGAAGCCTTTCGAGTGTACGGAATGTAACTTCAAAGCGAAACACAGAGTAAGTCTTCTAAATCACAGACGAACAACTCATTCGGAAGAGAAGCCTTTCGAATGTTTGGAATGTGACTTCAAAACTGCAGTAAAGGGAAATCTTCTAACACACAAACGAATAACTCATTCAGTAGAGAAGCATTTCGAGTGTATGGAATGTGGTTACAAAACTGCACTAAAGGGAAATCTTCTAACACACATACGAACTCATTCAGGAGAGAAGCCTTTCGAGTGTACGAAATGTGACTTCCAAACTGCACGCCAAGGAAGTCTTCTAAATCACAAACGAACAACTCATTCAAAAGAGAAGTCTTTCGAGTGTACTGAATGTGATTACAAAACTGCACTAAAGGGAAGTCTTCTAATACATAAAAGCAGAAGAGAAACCTTTCGAGTGTACGGAATGTAACTTCAAAACGAAATATAGACTAAGTTTTCTAAATCACAAACGAACAACTCATTCAGAAGAGAAGCCTTTCGAGTGTATGGAATGTGATTACAAAACTGCAGTAAAGAGAAGTCTTCTAATGCACAAACGAACTCATAACGGAGAGAAGCCTTTCGAGTGTCCGGAATGTGGCATCAAAATGTAAGCCAAGGAAATCTTCTATATCACAAACGAACAACTCATTCAAATGAGAAGCCTTTCGAGTGTTCGGAATGTGGTTACAAAACTGCACAAAAGGGAAGTCTTCTAATACATAAACGAACTCATTCAGAAGAGAAACCTTTCGAGTGTACGGAATGTAACTTTAAAACTAAATACAGAGTAAGTCTTCTAAATCACAAACGAAGAACTCATTCAGAAGAGAAGCCTTTCGCGTGTACGGAATGTGATTACAAAACTGCAGTAAAGGGAAATCTTCTAATACACAAACGAACACATAGCGGTGAGAAACTTCTCAAGTGTGCGGAATGTGATTTCAGAACTGCACACAGAGGAAACCTTGTAAAACACGTACGAAATCATGCAGCAAATCAGTCTTTTGAGTGTACAGAATGTGGTTTCAAAACTGCAGTAAAAGTAAATCTTGTAAAACACAAACAAGCTCATACAGAAGAGAAACCTTTCAATTGTATAGAATGTAATTTCAAGGCTCGACAAAAAACTAATTGGTTGGTTCCCAAACAAATTCACATCGAAGAGAAAGATAATTTAGAAACTACACAACAATGCGATGAAATTTTACAAAAACAAATGCAAGATACGGATGATTCACGTGTTATATTGGAACTTGAGGATTGCACTGAAGAGGTTAAACTCGAAATATCCGAAAGTCAATTAATCAATTGGTGAATATGCATGATATGAAAATAGAATCTATATAGATATACGATTTGAAAATTCCCAATCCATACTAATATTTTGTGTCTTAATGGCAATAAAAATAGATTTGTACTTTATACAGTTTGATTCTTTTTTACACGGCCTTTTTTATGATATTTATGAATCAACCCTGATTTTAAATCATTTTTGAAGTTTGAGTATACATTACGAAAGTGCACACACTCAGTTATAAATCGAATATTTTCACTAATAATTAAACTTGCTATAAGTTTTTGACTATATTTAGTACCAGTAGACCTCCTTGTGGTTCCCGCGCTCGAACGCATTGTTCAGTATTATACTACGAATAAATTATCATCAAATGATTCGCTTTTGAAATGTGAAAAAAAATTTGACTAGTGTAAAACCAGATTAATTAAATGTGACATTTAAATGTGAAAAAGAAAATCTACTTTTTAAGCTAATATTTGGTAAGTGATGAAAATCAAGCACGTATAGCACGTAAGGGTCGTTTTGTTATTTAAGTAGTATTTCACCAATAATATTCATTTTAATTATTAGTTATGTAAATGGTGATTTTAAAGTGTATTAAGATACGGATAATTTTCAAGCGATGGATTTCTACAATGATTATAATAATTTAAAGTACCATTACCGGAAAGACAATATCGTTATATAAATAAGGTATTTATATAACGATTAAATATTACTAAGTATAACGAAGAATGACTAAGATTTAATATGACTAAGTATAATGCGAAACAAACGTACTTTTCAAGTTATATGTATAACTCCCGGTTGCTCACTCTCCATTTAAATCTTAAGTGGCCTTTAAATCGTTAAGTATCAATTTGTCGTTTGATGGCACATGTGAAATAGTACTTAAATAACATAACTACCCTTAACTTTAAGTGCTTGATTTTCGACCCTTACCGAATACTTAGCCTCAAAATTTTTTTTTTTGACATTTACACTAAAATGTGTTTTCTCATCATTATTAATAATTCCCAATTATTTCTCTTGAGAAAAATATCAGATCGTGGTAATTTATCACACGTAGCGTAATCTGGTTCTAAAGAAAAGTCAAAAAATTTGTTCACCTATCAAAATTAATTTGCTCGTAGTGTAATACTGAATAATGAGTACGAGCGCGGGAACTGCAAGCAGGTCGTCTGTTACTAAATATACTAAAGAACTTATAGGAAGTTTAATTATTAAAAAGTGTGAAACTAATCAATTTATAATTAGAAGTTCAAGTAGGAGATCATTTTAGATAATCCACCACCAACAATTATTGATAGAGGCTTTTATCATCTTGGTAAACGATATAGAAGGCGAACATCAGAAGAAAATTGCTATGGCCAAGGTATTGCAGATTTCCTTGGCTGTAAAGCGAATGCTACAGCGTATATCTTATGTGCAAGCTTACCAGCTTACCATAATTTTAAAAGCATTCCATTAATTACCAGTTCCAGGCTGAAAAATCCTAAAGCCTCCACACAAACTAAACTGAGTTCAAACAAACTCTCCAATCTCCCAACAATATACAATCCCAATAGGGACTGGAGTTTTAGTGGTTAAAACTCCCATACTGTCGGATGCATTGGGCATCCTTCGCCTTTTGAAGGTTTCTCCACTTCCTCCTACGTAAAAAAAATTGGAAAATTGGATCAGAACAGTTTAAAATGTTAACAAATAACGTTAAGACCTCCGTGAGTTGAGTTGCTGTCCGTATAATGCATTAATTTGTAGGGCTCAGCACCAAGCAGCAGAAAATTAATTACAAAACAATCTAGAGTAGGCAATGGCCGTTTAACGGATCGCTCGGACTCACTAGAGCGGTAAGTAATGCTCTCATTAGCTATTAATAATCACATAATGAGAGTAAAAAATTCTGTAACTATAAAAAGTATTGAGTGAATAATAAGAATTAAAGCAGTGAATAAATAACGAAACATAACGAATAAATAACATTTCATAAAAGTAAGCCAATAAAAGTAGTTGAATAGTCGAGAAATTATAAAATATTGCACGAGCGAGTCATCTATACAAACTCGTATCGGTCAAGTACCCAAGAATAAGTTCTGCAAAAACCACTACAGCAAAATGACTTTAAATCCCGTTTGATTCATAAATATCAAAAAGGTCGTGTAAAAAAGAATCAAACTTTATAAAATATAGATCTATTTTTATTGCAATTAAAACACAAGATCTTAGTATGGATTTGGAAATTTCAATATGTAAATCGATATAGATTCTATTTTTATATCATGCATATTCACCAATCCATTGTCTATTAACAATTGACTTTCGTATATTTCCAGTTTAATCTCTTCAGTGCAATCCTCAAGTTCCAATATATCTCGTGTATCATCCATATCTTCCATGTGAATTCGTTTGTGAGCCAACCAATTCACTCTTTGTCTAGTCTTGAAAGTAGATGCTATACACTTGAAAGCTAATTGGTGATTCCGTTTGTGTATTAGAAGATATTGTTTTATTACAGTTTCAAAATCACACTCCGTACACTCGAAAGGTTTCTCCTTTGTGTATTAGAAGACTTTCCTTTTGTGCAGTTTTGTAACCACATTCCGTATACTCGAAAGGCCTCTCTTCTGAATGTGTTCGTTTGTGTATTTGAAGACTTCCCTTTTGTGCAGTTTTGTGTAATCACATTCAGTACAATCTAAAGATTTACTCTTAGTATGGATTGGGAATTTTCAAAACGTATATCTATATAGATTCTATTTTCATATCATGCATATTCAGCAATTGATTGTCTATTAACAATTGACTTTCGGATATTTCCAGTTTAACCTCTTCAGTGCAATCCTCAAGTTCCAATATAACACGTGAATCATCCTTATCTTGCATTTGTTTTTGTAAAATTACATCGTTTTGTTGTGTAGTTTCTAAATTATTGTATTCTATGAAATGGGAAGCTTTCTCTTCGATGTGAATTTGTTTGGGAACCAACCAATTAGCTTTTTGTCGAGCCTTGAAATTACATTCTATACAATTGAAAGGTTTCTCTTCTGTATGAGCTTGTTTGTGTTTTACAAGATTTACTTTTACTGCAGTTTTGAAACCACATTCTGTACACTCAAAGGACTGTTTTGCTGCATGATTTCGTACGTGTCTTACAAGGTTTCCTCTGTGTGAAGTTCTGAAACCACATTCCGCACACTTGAGAAGTTTCTCACCGCTATGTGTTAGTTTGTGTATTAGAAGATTTCCCTTTACTGCAGTTTTGTAATCACATTCCGTACACTTGAAAGGCTTCTCTTCTGAATGAGTTGTTCGTTTGTGATTTAGAAGACTTACTCTGTATTTAGTTTTAAAGTTACATTCCGTACACTCGAAAGGTTTCTCTTCTGAATGAGTTCGTTTATGCATTAGAAGACTTCCCTTTTGTGCAGTTTTGTAACCACATTCCGTACACTCGAAAGCCTTCTCTTCTGAATGAGTTGTTCGTTTGTGATATATAAGACTTCCTTGGCTTACAGTTTTGAAGTCACATTCTGTACACTCGAAAGGCTTCTCTCCGTTATGAGTTCGTTTGTGTATTAGAAGACTTCTCTTTACTGCAGTTTTGTAATCACATTCCGTACACTCGAAAGGCTTCTCTTCTGAATGAGTTGTTCGTTTGTGATTTAGAAGACTTAGTCTATATTTCGTTTTGAAGTTACATTCCTTACACTCGAAAGGTTTCTCTTCTGAATGAGTTCGTTTATGCATTAGAAGACTTCCCTTTTGTGCAGTTTTGTAACCACATTCCGTACACTCGAAAGCCTTCTCTTCTGAATGAGTTGTTCGTTTGTGATATATAAGACTTCCTTGGCTTACAGTTTTGAAGTCACATTCTGTACACTCGAAAGGCTTCTCTCCGTTATGAGTTCGTTTGTGTATTAGAAGACTTCTCTTTACTGCAGTTTTGTAATCACATTCCGTACACTCGAAAGGCTTCTCTTCTGAATGAGTTGTTCGTTTGTGATTTAGAAGACTTACTCTGTATTTAGTATTGAAGTTACATTCCGTACACTTGAAAGGCTTCTCTTCTGAATGAGTTCGTTTGTGTATTAGAAGATTTCCCTTTCGTGCAGTTTTGTAACCACATTCTTCACACTCGAAATGCTTTTCTTCTAAATGATTTCGTTTGTGTTTTAGAAGATGTTGTTTTGTTGCAGTTTTAAAGTCACAATCCGTACACTTGAAAGGCTTCTCTTCTGAATGAGTTGTACGTTGGTGATTTCGAAGACTTACACTGTATTTAGAATTGAAGTTACATTCCGTACACTTGAAAGGCTTCTCTTCTGAATGAGTTCGTATGTGTATTAGAAGATTTCCCTTTAGTGCAGTTTTGTAACCACATTCCCCACACTCGAAAGACTTCTCTTCTGAATGCGTTAGTTTGTGTTTCAGAAGATTTCTCTTTACTGCAGTTTTGTAATCACATTCCGTACACTCGAAAGGCTTCTCTTCTGAATGATTTCGTTTGTGTTTTAGAAGATATTGTTTTGTTGCAGTTTTAAAGTCACAGTCCGTACACTCGAAAGGCTTCTCTTCTGAATGAGTTGTGCGTTTGTGATTTAGAAGACTTACTCTGTATTTAGTATTGAAGCTACATTCCCTACACTTGAAAGGCTTCTCTTCTGAATGAGTTCGTTTGTGTATTAGAAGATTTCTCTTTAGTGCAGTTTTGTAACCACATTCCTCACACTTAAAAGGCTTCTCTTCTGAATGCGTTGTTCGTTTATGAGTTAGAAGACTTACTCTGTGTTTAGTTTTGAAGTCACATTCCGTACACTCGAAAGGCTTCTCTTCTGAATGAGTTCGTTTGTGTCTTAGAAGATTTCCCTTTAGTGCAGTTTTGTAAACACATTCCATACACTCGAAAAGTTTTTCTCCACTATGAAGTCGTGCATGCGTGACCAAAATGGATTTATTTTTACATTTGAAATCACATTTTCTACATTTAAAAGACTTCTCTCCTATATGAGTTCGTTCTTGAATTACCCGATTTAACTTTTTATTAGTTTTGAAATCATATTTCGTGCATGCGAAAGACTTCTGTTCATTGCGTATTTCTTTGGGATTTGTATTATGTGTTTGCCTTGTATCGAAATCTACATCCGTGCAGTGGGAATACTTATCTTTTACTGTTTTAAGTCGCTCATCTCGCAGTAAATTTATATTTTTTGCAGCTTCTAAATTATAATTTGGTATGGCAAGTTTTTCTCTTAAAGGCATGTATGTGGTATCTTTTAAATTGGTTAAATCAGCTGTTTCGTAGTAACATTTCACAGAATCAGGAATATTCTTACGAATTGTAGTATAAGTAGACAGATTTGAATAATTATACTCTTTTGGTGATAGCCTCTCATAGTGATGAAAATGTTCATATTGATCGCTTTTTATTTCTTTGACGTGCGTCCACTTTTCTGTATTAGTTTTTACACTTATCGCTTCTTTCAAATTGTCATCTAAGTAATCTATACCTAATATTTGTGTATCAGTTATTTCTATTTTAATTTCAGTAGGTGATACGTGTTGGATTTGCCGTGTGCCTATTTCTTCAGTCATGTTCCGTGTCTACGTTTATGTCCCATAAAGTCATTTAATGATAATAATAATATTAGAAACTGTGGCAGCAAGTTATACGAAATGTCTGAAGGTTGTTGGTGATGTTGTCTTATCGATGCTATTTTAATACAAAATTTAACTAAATTTATTTTATACCATAAAATTCTTCGTAATTTTACAAACAATTTGAGACCTTTGTACATACATGTATTTTTAGGAAATAAAACATAATGGAAATAAAATAGTCGGCGTATTTCGGCGTATTATCGGCTTATCACCGACTATGTGTTTGAACGTCGAGCCTCTGCCATCGACGCTGATAGGTAGGGTATCACATAATTTCGTCTTTACCAACCTTTATTGATTAACTCGTAAAGAGAAAGATTATAGTGCATGCCAAACCGCACACATTGGACCGAAGTTTTACATCTACCCCTATAGATGTGCATTATACATTATAGGTACCTTCCTTACATATTTACCGACCTTGTTTCGTGTGTTGTCTAGATTTGATCAACAACGCAAACCATTGTCTGCGCTGGGGAACGAACCCGGGACTCTGCCGATGGAAGTCATGCATCTTATCCACATCGTTGCGGCGTCGGTGCGGTGTAGTTATAAGCTCTGTTATGATTATAACTATAAGAATGTCATTTATAACAAGTTTTACCCGTACGCAAACCTATAATCATAAAAACAATAACTTATGCATACGCATGCGAGATGCGTGCTTCGCGCACCAATATAAGCCGATACTATATACCTACTGTAGAACTTCGGAACATTTGGGACGCAAAAACAACCTGTTTCAGCAACCAGTTTTAGTTAGCAGGGATAACAAAACGACCGTCAAATATTTATAATTCCCAAAAGAACAGTAATAAACAGTTGTCGTTGCAGACACTTTTATAGAATTCAGCTTAGATAATGAACATATTAGAAATATGTTTATTTCAGTACAAATAAGAAGAAAGCAAACTCGTACATGAAAGGAAACAGATTTTTGTCTAACCATAACGATTATTGAAATGAAATTATTGACAATGATAACAAAATTAAGGTTTTTTAAACATAATTTACTACCCCCCGCCTCATATTTTTTTCACACAATATGTACACATTCAGGGCCCTGAATTCTAAAACTCTCATTCGGTATAAAATGAAAAATGATCGGGACAGTCCTCGTAACAGTGACAAATACCTGTTACCAGGACTGGCCCGATATACAAGATTTTGTAAGTAACAGGAACAGGTCCTACCTGTTCGACAAAAATAGTAGGTTTACCCACCTCTAATCGAGTTACTTATTTAGTACTTAATTAGTAAAGTAGGTGGCCATATTGAAATCCGTCCATTTTGATGGTCGACTTTTCTGTCAACAATTATTGTTTGTTTTCTTTTCAATGGGTTTAAAATTATTTCTAACATTTAACAATGTATAACGTGATTATATTATACCTAATTTAATTTTTCCCTTTAATGGAATTTGAAACGTACTACTGAAAAACATTTACGTTAATACTCTTAATGGTATTTATCTGGAATAATTAATAATGTCTGCAAAACAATTTGGAAATCATAATGGCATAAATGGTAGGCAGAAACGTTTTTCTATTGACGACGCATTTGAAGAAGAAACTGACGAAGCAATTAAGGTCTATGGAACTACCACACAACGTTCTCCTGTAAATACTGGTGCAAATGGTTGTACAGCTGTTAACATTGAGTGTGGCAGGTACAATATTATGTTCTTTTTACAAGTGTTAAAGAAACTATATTGAGAACATAAAATTTTACTATTAAATAATTGATTCCTTTTTTTATAATCAGAAAATTGCTAAAACATTCATTTGCAAAACTTGTTGCCTAAACAATTCAGCTAAATTCAGTAAAGATGACTTCATTATGCAAATTAGCTCTACGATAAATATGTACACTTTTATATTATTCAAATTTTCATCTAAAAGTTAATTACTTTCCTATTAGATATAAAATCAATTATATTAATAAATAAAGCGGTACAATCGCATTCCAGCTGAATAACCTTTAAGTTCGTTTGCGTACAAGACCTAAATATTATACAATTTTCAACGCATTAAAAAATTTAATGTATGAATTAATTGAAAAACAAACTACAGAAATAATATATTATTTTTAGAAACTATAAGTTAACAAATGAAGCATCGAGAGATTCGGATTCATTAATACAAGACTGTTATGATAGTTCAAGTCAAGAGAATCTCCACCATTCCTGTTTTCGCCATCCCAAAGTGCGAGAAAATTGGCGAATGGTATTGGCAGCCACAACACTCCTGTTTATAGGTATAGGACTGTTAATAACCGGGACTTTAGCATTAGCCGAACCTGAAGCGGGCCTACAGGGCGCTGTATTTTTATTGGCGGGTTTTATATGTTTTGTTCCAGGTGCTTATCACGTGGTGTATATTTATTTAGCTGCTAAGGGTCGTAGAGGTTACCATTTTCATAATTTGCCGTTGTTTACTTAAATCTTAGTTTTTTTTCGAAACGATTAATTTGATTTCATTTTGGTGCTTAGATTAAGATTAAAAGGAACTTTGATAGGTCAGTTGAATCTTCTTGGGTGATATCTCGGTAATGAACTCATGTTTTTTTTTTCTATAGTTTTAAGAAAATATAAAATAATGCTCATTATATAGTATGTTATCTAATCTGTAACTTTAAAATATGCTAAATAACTCTAGCATAATTGATATTTTTTTGTATTAAAATCATGTACATAGAATAATTTTTTAGACTAATTTAAATTGTCATTTTATTTAACCCAATTTATTATCTTTGGAGGGTTTTTGACAAATGTATGTTGTAAAGAAATTTAAAACTGATTTGGATAGGTTGAAGCTAAACTCATGACTTTTTAGTGTTCTATTTCTTTGTCTAAATATTTTTATAACTTTTGTTAAACAGTTACCCAAAAACGTCTCTACACCTCATTAAACTCGAGGATGACTATAGTGAATTATTTATTAATAATTAGATGAGTTAAACAATTTTTAAACCACCTACTGATTTCATGTAACACCCAGTTAGCTTAAAAACCTCGGGCAGGGTAGATGCGCATTTCTGGCATTAGATATAGCCGTCTTCCATACTTTCTTCTTCAGTACATCAACAGTCTAATGGTTTTGATCACCACCATGCCCGGCCCGCTTGACCTATTATTAAAGTCGTTAGACTATTAATCCACTAAAAAAGGGTACTGAAGACGGCTACACCTAATGCCAGTAATGCGCATCTACCCTGCCCGGCTTTTATAATGTAATTTGATGTTACTTGCCATCAGTAGGTGCTTTATAAATTGTTTAACTGATCTAATTATTAATAAATATTTATTTACGTCTTATCAAATACTATGACACATTTTTATTATTTATCAAATAGATCCATTCTTCCGCTTTAAAATCTTCTCCCTCTTTCTCTAGGAGTTGTAAGTTGATTACGGTATTCAATGTGCATGTGCAACTTAGGAATTTCCGTATTGTAATCGCGTATTCTGATTGGCTGCAGGCATACATATTTCTTATCTCATTTCCTGTAATGAATTATCTGCTTTTTCTAATAACTCATTATAATCCGAAGTACGAGACTGATTTGCGAAGATTTACCTAATCGGTCTTAATAAACTATAATAATTGTTGCTTATTATTTTGCATATGGAATTGTCTTCTTAAAAATGTTTATCAAATTTTCATTTAATGATCTATTGGTAATTCTAAGCCTAAATTTATTTTACCAAAGTTTACTGTTTTATTTTTCTATATAAACTGTAAACTTTACAACATAGCATGTGCTGTACTAACAATAAAACGGATTTAAGCGATATATTTCTAAAATAAATAAATAAATATTTTGAATAAACATGAAACAACCTTGGGTGAAGAGAATCTAATTTTAACATCTAGTTTAAACATTTGTGAAAATCATGAGTTTTATATTTTTCAGTTCAAATTTTAACTTTCAAAAAGTGATTTGAAATAAGAATTATTAGTTTAATAATTATTTTTGAAAATAATGATCAAATTGTTATTTACTTAGATAAAATTAATTATTTTAAAATTACTTTTTTATCTGATTCTGACAAATCTATTCATTGATAAGCGCTTATCAAATAAATGAAAAAATAGAAAACTGTTGTCAAATATTTATTAATGAGATAACTTGGATATTATGAAATTCAAATTTATTTGTAATAAAAGAGTATCTTATAAATTTCATTAGTTAGTTAGTTACTATATGAATAATCCGAGGAATAATTACTATAAATGAGATCATTCATGATTGAAATTAATATAATCATTTATGTCCTTGAACCATTACCCCATTCGGGTATCGAACCCGAGCCTCCCTAAATCCGATCAAGTATTCAGACCACTAAACTAGCGGTGCATGGATTTCAAAGAACAAACGATTTTTATATGTGTTAAACACACATATGAGTAATCTTCGATATGTAACTTTATAAACAAGGTTGTGATGGTTACCAACATTACCGTAAACACATGGTTTTAGTGACTTCAGGTAAGTGTCACCACTAGTCTTGTTTTGTTCTTATTTTTTATATTAATTTCTTTTCACGTCTATAAATAACATAATAAATAAATGAAATCATTCATGAGCGTACGGCTCACTCAACCGATAATCTAATTAATATGATGAAATGATTATATGTTTCAAATATTTATATGCATTTCAATCATTATATGAATTGAATTATAAGTTGAGTAAACCGTAACGCTGGTGAATTATCTCATTTATTTATCATACTAGCGGACCCGACAAACGTTGTTTTCCTCCCTCCTGGCTGGCGTGTCGTACCCTAATACTTATGTATATCAATTTTCATGGCCATCGGTTGAATGGTGTAGAAGCTGCACCGCCATCTAGTGGCGAGTTACAACAAAGTGGATAGCGTAGAAACTTTCTCCCTGCAAAAATACATATATGTGTCAACTTCCATGATTATCGGTCAAAAGGTGTCGAAATAAATTAATCTCAAATACATATGTGTTGACGGTAAAGTTGGTAACCATCAAAATACCTGTTTATAATGTTACATGTCGTAGATTAGTCTGAATACGAGACCATAAATTAGGAGCAACGGGTTCTTTTCTCGGAGTGGGGTAACTTTTTCAAAGACAAAATGATTATATTAATTTCAATCGTTATAATAATAGCTATTTCATTGAATACGGATTTTTAATACGAAAATACGTACCTTAAATTAAAATAATGATATTTTATCAATTAACATATAAAATGTTTGTCTAAAATTTCTTCTCAAAATTATTTTTATGAAAAAGAAGTCTGATTCAGCAAAATATCTTCAATTCGATTTCAATTTGTTTTTGTCGGTATTTTAAAAACCTTGCATAACGCGGTTAATTGGTTCCACCAAGTGTCCGCGCCAAGCACATTAGCTTTGTTAGGGGTCTCTTTATAATGAATTTCAATGGAATTGGTTTCTACACAGTATTGAAAGATTTTTTAACTTCGAAATCATCAGGGTTACTAACTCCACTGGAATTTCATCCTAAGATTCTTCAAGACATTGAGGGGGTAATTAGAAACTTTAATAACTTCAATTAGCTTTAATAACTTTTGTTCGCTTGTTATTAAGTCTTTCAATAATAAGTTTACATAGACCCAACACTATTTTACAGTATATAAAACTGATCAAATAGCCTCAAACATTTTCGGAAAGGAACCTACTGCATTAATCAGCTTGACTGGGAATGACGCAACACTGTATGAGGAATATTCATTGCGTCATTTAATCAGATCGCTCTGAGCGAACACAATGATTAGAGTGAGTTATGTAAATATGAGTTCTTAACTCGTATTTCGAATTTCACTATATTGTAAAATTTTAAAAAATGGAATCCATGTAGTCACTAATTAAATTTCAAAAGCTTCTGAACGACATATATTAAATTTTCAGTCATAATTTAAAACATTTCTTATATTATAAGATATTCTTGTGTTTCATATAAGTTTCATTTTTTATACTTAGTCATGACATGTAAATAAATTTTATTTAGTAATATAATTATTTTACTTGTGACTGTCTAACAACTACTTTGTATATATTGTGAGAAATGTATACCTTTCAAAAATTTATAAAATATTTATTATCTATTAATAAAGTATGAATGTTTTTAATTATATTTTCTACAAATCATATTTAAACATTTGAAAATAGAATTTAAAAATGTTGTTTTATTGTACAAGATTTTAATCTTCATTCAGGCGCGACGCCGGTAGTTTATCGTCACATTTATAATGCTAGCAGTACACGTTCGCCGACACGACGCGATATCTTGCGATGCGAGAGGGCCCTAGAGCTAAGAGTAGTGTGTATACTTTCGGGCGAGACTCACGATTGACTCTCTAGTAGACATACTCTAGACAGACATGCAGTTGCCGATCAAGAATATAATGATATGTGCTGTTGCAGTATACGCCGCGTATTGTTATTACAAATATGTAAAAATGTACTTACCGAAAATACAATCACAAAATGGAAATAGTCAAAATAATTAATCACACGTTTTATAATACGACAAAACAAGACACGAGCGTGTACTAATAGTGCGAGAGTCTCGCGATTGCATCATTTACACTCGGGTGTCCCCTATTTGCTATCTCGCCTCCTTTGATTCGTACTAGAAACCGCTCCGAGGCGGAGGCGTTACGGCACGAGGCAAGACAAGCCAAGTACAGTCTCGCGCTCACCTGGTCTTGTATTGCCTCGCCGAGTGTGTACTGCTAGCATGGAGGAGTGCTAGTGGACCTGTAATCTCTAGTTATAATGCTTAATACTAGATGTCCTTAGCATTCTTCTTACCTTCTTTCTAGCTTTTCAAAATCTATCGTATCACTGATAGGCAAATATTGGTTAGTGATTGCTGACGGTAGGTTACTGCGGTGCGCACAGATACGTTATTGTTTTTACTTGCATCATCAGAACAAAATCTAAGTACAAATTTATTATTTTTCATTAGTATACTGCATTTATTTGCCGTAATTAAGGTTCCAATGTTCTGCATCTTACCTAGATCTATAACCAAAACCTAATCAACCTCATGGCTTATCAACAGAATGACAGGCTAAACTCCTACTTGGATATTAGGTACCCAATTTTTTATGCTGAGTGTACTGTTCTCATTTTCAGGGCACGTTTCTTATTTACTGATGCCGATTTGCTTCGTGCATTCAATGATTTAGTGGGAGAATCGGCTGAAGACCGAACGACAAGATGTCCAATTAGAAAGAGCAACGTGACAATCCGAACGATATTGATTTTGAATCACAAGTTATCCAAGACAATGAACACTACAGTGACTCCAAGGAAGAGTTAGATCAATTTACAATCACGATGATGATGGTTAGAACGCCGAGCAAGATCAGGAAATACAAGGTCGGGAATTTTACAGTGGCAAAGCTTATGAAATAATGTGATCCCACAGTTTTAAGGTTATTTTCCATCTCTCGAAAATCTAACTCGGGGAGCCTGTCATTTTATGTAAAATCTGCTTAAAGCCAGTAAATGTTAGACTTAACTTCATTTAGTTGTCTTAATAGTTGATAAAATGCTTGAGAACTATTATAAAAGCCACAAAAAGACAGCAATGTTGTTTACCGTTTAGGTAAGTTGAGTTAGCGTTATAGGTAGAACAAAAATATTAAGACATTTGTCATTGTTAGAATTATTTTTTCTTTAAATTTAGTACACATGTCCATTGTTGAAAGTGTTCATTAAAGGGAAGTTTAAGCGTACAGGCACATATATACGAAGTTTGTGACTGTAAAACTGTCCGTATAGGGGAAGTGTTCAGTGGATGTAGGTCTTCGTTAAGGGAGAGAGTTTACTGTATTTCATGGACGAACCGTTTAAATTCCGTACGTATGGCACCCTATATTATAATAAACATCAGACTTCGAAAGGAGAAATTTGAAATAATGAAGGCAGGTATAAGTTTATAGGTTGTTAAGAAAAATTATGTGGGGCGCTAAAAATTGTTTTAGCCCCGGGCGCTGAGGAGCCTTACTGCAGCTCTGGTGGACAGGGTAGAATCTAATCACTTCCTGGTAAAAACGTGATGGGATAGAGATGAGGGACAAAGATGGAACAGTGGATCCGCGAGGAGGATTGAAAGAATATCAGTATATATGGGACGAGGGGACAAGTAGGTTGAAAGTGAGGTACATTGGGACAATATGAAGGGAATGGATGAAATAAGAAGCATGATAAAAAGACACTTGTGAGAGAAAGAAAGGACAGATAGAAAAACGAAGGAAAATTTGTAGTTAAAGAAATAGTGGAGAAAATAACACATGGAGAATCAAGAACGAGAATGTTTAAGATTGAGTAGATATAATGGGCGACACATGTACATTATACCAATAGAAACGAAGGCAGATATTTGACAAATGACATAAATATGGAGGATAAGATATTGATTTCTAGATTTTAATGCGGGGGTATAGAAAGAGGTAGCATGCTTTGGATGGATGTGAATGGTAGGATGTAAAGTGCTGAGGACACTGAAGGAAGGGATGCGTGGGAATCGTATATTCATTCAGAAACATCGAAATCGCACAGAATTGGGAAAGGTATACCTATGGGAGAAGCGATAATGAAAAAATAATAATAATAGATGAAACTATTATTGTGGAAAAAAGTAAAGTAATGTCAATTTCCGTCTAAATATCTCAACTGCGGATGAAGACAATTTGAGATAAAATGACGTATTGGAAGTTACCAATAAATGCATCAATAAAGTTTTGCTTATAAATGCTTAGTTTTTATGGAAATTATTAGTACATGCTACATAAATTATTACTACACAATAAAATTAAAATTTAGATTTTTTTCAAAATGGCTGCCAATATAAATAAATATGTATATCAAGCCTAAGTAATTAATAACTAAGGCTAATAGAACTCCTTAATTAGTTGTCAATCTACTTTTTTAGATAAGAGATATACCTAATCAACAATTTTTCGAAAAAAAAAATATTTAGCCTTTCCTAAAATTTTGTATAAGCTTCTAAACATGGCGCGCTAAAAATTCAATACATTACACATTTATAGAATTTCTTGCAAAGTATTGGATTTGAACATTACTTTTATGTGGAAAATTCGCCATCACTAAATGCATGTACATATGACATATTGTACTGTTAGGTGTACTGCCGGTCACATTTTTATTGTCAGACATGGACATTTCTTTCTAAGAACTATAGTGATTGTTAATATAGTTTCTACCGTTTTGGGCCATCTTTGATACATATTTTGATGCTCTAC
>WYDF02244190.1:17708-49725 GCA_009867245.2 Adranes taylori
TTTCTAAGAACTATAGTGATTGTTAATATAGTTTCTACCGTTTTGGGCCATCTTTGATACATATTTTGATGCTCTACATAGTTGCACGATTCTAACTCAAACGAGGATGAAATGGAGGACTAAGGTGGACCATGGAAGTTTTAAATTATATAATAGTTTTAGTACATTGTATTCTACCACGCAGGCAAGTTTTTTTACATAAATAAATTTTCTATCGTTAAATGTTTTCTCTTATTATATTTTTTCAATTTTTTTGACAACTAAATCTTGAATACAGGGAGACTCAGATGAAGGTTAATAATGATATAGTTTCAGGATCAAACAACAAAATGATAAAACTTGAAATAGTTTATTTCAGCTGCTTTTAAAATATACATAAGGAAGATCTTTTAAATATAGGATAAATACAGATTTTAATACATATTTGGCACTTAGAGCAATGTTTAGATAAAATACATGAACAAAAACAATTAACAAGTGATTTAACAAAGAAATATTTAAATCATTTAGGTAGATATACAAACTTTTTAGTCATCTAACTTGTTACAAAAGTTTAGCTTTAGTTAAATTAAAATTAAAAATTCATGACTTTTAGGAGAGTGTATAACAACTGTAAAGACTTGATGTATGAACCACCAAAAGTATGAGCGTGGATAGAAATGAGAAAGCTACTTTAAATTGAAATAAGATCAAGTTACGGTATGGATTTTCGTAACATACTGATTGAAGTTTTGTAAAACGATATTATAGAATAACGCCAGAGGCTTCACGTAATTGAAAAGCGATTACTTTAAATCAAATCAATCGCAGAGCTGAGGCAATTAATGCCTAAAAAATATTAATAATTAATTAAATTAAAACTAAATCATTCCAAACTGCATTAGGTGCCACAGCTTCGAGGCCCAGCAAATGTTTGTTTGACATGTTTCGGGCAGACATGTACCCCTTCTTCAGGCATCAAATAAATAGCTTCAAATAAGTATAATCAAATGACAAGAGCAGATAAAGAATACGTTCAGCGCGTTTCTTGCTGCTAAAGTATAGAACATTATGTTATCATCACTCAGTAAGTCGTGTTGGAAGAAACTTAATTTATTACGAAATTATAACTTTAAAAATGTTAAATGATTTTCTTTTAGTGAGAGCTTTCCAATTTATATTTAGTTGACGCCAAGTGATGAATTGTATAACCGAAAACGATGAGGACGGAAATAAGGAGTAGGGTAGCTGAGTACGTTTGAAACAGAGTTAATATCTCTCGAATCGTGTGCGGTAATGTGAGGTGTCCTAGGGGCGAACGAATCGGACAGCAATTTCGAACACGAAGTTCAGTGTATAGGAGGCCGTATGGGGTTTTAATAAGGAAAAGAAAGTATTATGTAATTATTATGGCTTTAATTAAAATAAGAATATTGATTATTTGTTTCTGTTTGAAATGAAGCATGTAGGATATGATAGCGTGATTCGTTTTAATATGAAATTGTCACCGTTCATAGAAACTGTTTTGTACTCAATGGTTGAAACATTTTTTTGGCTACGTTTGAAACAATATATTTATTTAATGTCCTTTTCTAGCTGACGAGGGCACGTGCAAGAAAGACGTCGAGGGGCAGGTTCATTTATCCAGATACAAAGACGCCTATGAGGAGGTAAAAGCAGGAGATTCTTTGCGAAACGTGGCAGAGAAACATGAAGTCAACCACTGTTCGCTTCTAAGCGAGATGCATCCGACGACGAAGAAAATCAAGACATGAGGTATAAAGCACACAATTGCGTTTTTAATGAAGAGCAAGAGCGAGAGTTTCTTTGCTAAATATTTGATTCGATGTGCACATATATATTTCGGCCTATCTAAGAAGGACGAAAGACAATTGGCATATGAACTAACCATCAAGTATAAGTATAACTTATGACGACCTCGAACTTAATATGACAACGAGATGTGTTGAGTGGTTTCAGATGTTTATGAAAAGAAACCATGAACTGTCTACGTGCAGCTCAAGCAACAACCCTTTCATGAGCTACTAGCTTTAACAAAAGCAACATTGGCGCTTTCTATGACAATTTGATCATTGCCATAGACCCTTATAAGTTTGAGCCACAAGGTATATATAATACTCATGAAACAGGCATAACGACAGACCAAAAGCCTCGATAACCACTCATCACAAATTCATATCAACGTACTGGACTTTTTGCAAGAAAAATGGCATTGTCTTACTATCTTTCCCTCCCCACTGCTCTCACAGACTCCAACCGCTTGATCGATATGTGTACGGTCGTTTGAAGAAAACTGTAAATTCGTTCTGTGATGCATGAATACGAAGCCATGTAGGAAAGACAATGTCAATTTATGAAATTCCAGGAATTGTAGCGTCTGCTATGCCGCTTGCTCTTACATAATCAAATATTCACGCTGGCTTACGGAAAACTGGAATTTATCCATATAATCTGGATTTATTTACTGAGCTCAATTTTGCTCCTGCATTTGTGACGGATTGACCAAACCCCGAAAATTCAACAAAGGCAGAGGTTGTTCCTATTCAAAATAATAGGACACCCGAAAATGAAGCGCCACCACTATCGCCTTCTATAATTAACAAACCATCAGTAAAGTCAGTGGAGCCCTCTAATGTAGTATTAGTATTCAGCAAATTTCGTCCAAACCCTCTTCAAGTGTTCAACCAATTCCTCCGTTGACACATCGACCTGAAAATGTAGCGCCTCCTAGTGCTCCACTTGTGTTTACGCCGGAAGCAGTACGACTATTACCGAAAGCTCCTCCGAGGAAAACAGAGGGCGGAAAACCAAGAAGCCTACAATTTAGACTTATACACCGGGAAAGAAAAGAGATAAGAAAGGAGCATGAAAACAGATTAAAACGGATCAAAGCTAAGCAAGTTAAGAAAAGATTGGATGGAGATGGGACTAAAACCGTACCGTACTCAATTTCAACCATACTCATTACCTTACGCTTGTTTTAAAGTAATAAATTTGATAGTCCCTCTATAGTTCGATAATTGAAAAATATACAAAGTTTTGAATTCAAAAATATAGAAATTTTTGAGTTATCGAACTGTAGTGGGCTGACAAATTAATTACTTTAAAATAAGCGTATCGTTTTCGATTATACAATTCATTATTTTCCGCCAACTAAATATAAAATGGAAAGCTCTCACTAAAAGAAAGTCATTTATCATTTTGAATTTTTTCCAGAACTACTTACTTGGTGAAATATTACAAGGTAATATTAATCTACTCTTCTCATTTAATAATTATTTAAAGCTATTTATTTAGTTTCTGAAAAAGGAGTAATTGTCTCTCCGAAACATGCTAAACATGCACTTGCTGGCCTCGTAGTTGGAGCAAAGTTAATCTATGGAACAAATCTAAAATGCAAAGTTATTTAATAAATGGAGTTTTGTAACACTTTGTTTTAATTTAATTAAAATGTGGACGCAAACACCGACATAATTCAATATTCCATTTCTTTCTGATTTAAATTTATTTAATACAAATAGAAAATGAAAAATAAAATTTTTCGTTTAACAGTTTGGTCAGTGAGGCCAATGGTATACAAAATAAAAGCGCCGGAAGTGAGTCGCCTTAATATTTCACAATTGGATAGGAAATCTATTGTCCCCGTTACATGGTCTTATTTCGCCAAGAAGTCTGTATCCACAAAAAAAGTCCAGTATCTTCTTGATCGAAATTCAACCGATTTTGTTTGAGTGTAGTTTAGTTGTCCCAAATCTATTGCATCTAAGAACTGTACAGGTTTCGCATTGGCACGTCATGAGAGCTTGTTTTTTCATTCTTCCCACTTCTTTTGCACATGGGTTCTTCTATTAGTCTCATTGTGTTAAGGTGCTTCCTCAGACAGATGTGTCCCGTAATGAGTTGCGTTGTCCCGTAATGACTTGACTATATTTTCATTTTTCCCCCTTCCTAGGTCCAGTAGTTCTTACTTATTCTTCTCCGAGGGACCTGCTACGAAACACTTGTGTGTTTACTGTACTCGTGTTCTCTCGATGGTTTCTGTGTTCATTTTCTAATTGTGTTACTTAATATGCCGTACATTAGTTCACGTTCTTCTTTGTCAGGTTGTCCGTAGTTTCTTTCACA
This sequence comes from Adranes taylori, assembly GCA_009867245.2. Lineage (NCBI taxonomy): Eukaryota > Metazoa > Arthropoda > Insecta > Coleoptera > Staphylinidae > Adranes > Adranes taylori. Next base: position 21,834 of record WYDF02244190.1, read on the forward strand.
ATGCGCGGGTACCCATTGTAGCGCCGCATTATTGTGCTCCGTAAGGGTCGAGTTTATTCACGCATTCGAGAACCAGCCTCGAATGCAGCTTTCGGCTCTTGACGGATTTTAGCGCAGCCTAATTGTCAGATAGGATAAAGATTCGTTTATTTCGGACAGCTCTCTTAAACAATTCCTGTGGCCAATTATTTTGATTTGGAATCATTTTGTTAAGTGGAATAATCTTCCCAAATTAATCATTTAGGTTCTTATCTTCAGATATTTCGATCCCTGTCCATTTTGAGACTTTGTATTGATAGCTGGTATATAGTTCTTTGCATCCTTAGTATCCGCACCTTTGTAAAGCAAATGTGTGATTCCAGCAGATAGAAAATTGGTTCTCGATCGTTAATAAATAAGTTAAAGACTTTTACTAAGTACATACATGTTACTTTCTTTAATCCAATAATTTGAACTGAGTTTTTATTCAGACATAAGTCAAAGCCATTTCCATAAGTTTCTCTTTCCTAGGAAATTCGGTCAAAATTCTGTTACCTCATCTTTTGGAAGTGGAAGTTTTCACTTTGATGTTTGGGAGACCTAACTGCGTTAAAGTGTTAGAATGGCGTTAATTTTCATAAAAATTCAACTACAAATGAAAGCCGCTTAGTTCAACGTCCCTAAGCGCAGGAAAATATAGGCGGATGTATATTCTTTAGGTCTCTGTACATACTTTGGTTTTTGTGTCACCTATTGGGGTTTGTCGAGGTTGCCATGTCCCTCGTTATAATGCCCTTGAAAGTTCATTTTCTGTAGTAATGCGTAATCACAATACATACTGTGTGTGGCGAAATACAAAACAGCGTGTATTATTCTACGTACGATTTTATATACAATATAACTCCCATATTCACAACCTCCTTTTTTCATTGATTAGTAATTTTATACTACGTACGCGCTGCTAAATAGTTTATAACAAGTTATCTGACAATAAACTTTTTTTTACAAATAATTACATTTCGTAATGTGCGTTAGTCATTATATTAAAAAATGAGCACAATCGGAATAGTTTCTTAATATTGAATAAAAAGTTAGAGATATGAAGAGGAGAAGGCACTATTCCAAAAATAAATTAAGAAAAAAATTAGAATTCAATATAAACTAAACCAAATATATATATATATATATATATGTAATTAATATGGTTTCGCTTTATTCAATCATCATCAGACTATATTCTGCAATAATTAACTTAAAACAATTAAATGATCTTAATAGTATTATTTAACTTACTCAATTGAATTATTACATGAAAAAAGAGGCGGTTTAAATTTGATTAAAATACTTTTAACAATTAGAAAACATTTTAAAAATTATTGTCATTAGTTACAAATAAAACTAAAATGAATATTGTTTCATTTTGAAACTAATAGAGCATACTTTATAAAAATTTTAAATTAAATCTTATTGTTCAAAACATACATTCATGAATAATCAAACAAAAGATAATTAATTTAATTTTTTCATTTAAATTGAGATGAGTTTTTCCTTGAATCTAAATTAAAATGTATTGTAGATTTACATTCAAATATTGATTTATATAATAAACAATTTATGCTAAATATGTACACTTTACCAACAATTCATAAACAAAGTCATTTATAGCATTTTATAGTTCAAAATTACCAAATTTTTCAGACAAAAATTCATAGAAATTTTAGATTGTAATTTTGTAATATACATTAAAAACACTTCATATTTTATTTATAAGAAAATTTAAAAGTTACAGAAAAAATTTTGAGAAGAAAATATTTGGTATCGCCTTTATCTGTTTTATAGATATAGAAAACCAAGTGCTAAAGGATGGTGTCATCTTTCTAGACAATATAGTATGCAGTTGTACTTCAACGAACACCACTGTCACATATTTTATTGTCTGACGGTTTAGGTGCATTTATATATTTCTAAATAGTAGCTTATAATTTATTTCGTTTAACTTTCATTAAATTACTCTGTAAATAAACCTGCGTTCTTATTGAACAATTCTTTTTATTTACTTCCTGCTATTCATCAGAAAATTTACTGGAATCCTAATGGTATATTAATATATAATCCGATATCTCCGTTGATGGCTGATTTATTAATGAATAAGTTTGAAAAAGAATTTTTAAATATGAATAATAATATTATTAAATATATCTGCAGATATGTAGATGATAATTTTTGTTTGATACAACTCATTTAAAAATGAAGGAATTAATATTGCATTCTGTAATAAATTGAATGTAAAAACATTATTTGTTAAAAATAAGGATAAAACTAAATGAAAATAAAAATGGTGTTTATAAATTAGAATGTAACTGCGGTACAAATTATATTGGTCAAACTGGGAGACCCTTGAAAATAAGGTTGAATGAACAATTGAGAAGCAATAGACTGGGTAAAGATGTTTCTAGTTTTGCTATTCATATCAATACTTTAAATAACACTATTAAATACATTTAAAAATGCATTTAATTATTTTATTGCAGAATATAGTCAGATGATGATTGAATAAATCGAAAAATCTAACAAACCATATAAATCCAATGAATTGGATTTATATGGTTTAGAATATATCGAATTTTAAATATTTGATTAATACTCCAATACACCGACTAAAAAACAATTTTTTATAAATTAAGAATCTCATACGTCGGTGTTTAATAAAAATTATTATCTAAAGCGCAAACAATTGATCTGTTAAAAAATGAAAAGTTAATTATTAGCAAAACTCTTGAAATTCTGTTAACAAATTGAGCACAAAAACACGTTAATAGATCATTTCAATTAAATTTGTAAATCAAATTTATTTATTTATAAAAAAACAAGCTTGAACCTTATGAACTGAATAGTAAAGAGCTCTATTTAGAATTTCTTTCAATAATTAGAATGATCTATTAAGAGAGTGAAGAAAATAATACATATGTATATACAATATTACAACCAAAGCATAAAAATGATTTATAAAAAAATAAGAATATATTACGTTGATTATCGAATAATTCTAAAATTAAAATATAAATAGTTTAAAAGTCACAACTTCAATTTATTTAATAAAATCTGAAACAAAATAATAAAAGAATAATAATAATAATAATAATAATGCTGTTTGGCGTTTCTCTTCAGTTCTTAACCAAAAAAAAAAAAACCTTCCGTTTTCGTGTACTAAAGTGGGATTATGTTTTGATGAACATTATTAATGAGCTTTTACGCCTATCACGACAGGCGTAAAATTGTAGCAAATGTTATACGAGGGTGATTTGACATAAATCTAGCCTTCGATATATGGCGTTAAGTGACGACGAACACCATATTGGTTTTGAGATCTGTCATCCAACACATGACGTTTGTCAAAATTTGAAGCAAAAAGAACAATTAGTTTGATTTTTAAAGTCGTCACAGTCAAGTAACTTTTGTGTTTTATGAAAAATGGAAAAAATCGAATCGTTATGGATGCCGAACTGGATACTGTTTATGGTGAGTCTGCAACATCGCTAGCAACAGTTAAATTTTGGAAAGCTGAAATTGTCCGTAGCCGTACGAGTATTTTTAATGATGACCACCCAGGGCCCTCAAATATCATCAATACATCAGAAATTATCAACAAAATCCATGATATGATTATGGAAAACCGTCAATTAAAATCCGTGGGCTAGCAGAGGCTGCAAACATATCAACTAAGCATATACATGCCATTATACACAAATATTTGGTTATGAAAAAGCTATCCGTGAGATAGGTGCTGCGTTTACCCACTATCGATCAAAAACGCACACGTGTGGCGGATTCGGAGAAGTCTTTGGCGAAGATAAAACGTGATCCGAAGGATTTTGTTCGTGGATAAGTCACTGCTGATGAAATGTGGGTCCATTACTACAAGACGGAAACGAAGGAACAAGGTACAAGGAACGAAGGTCAAGCAGTGGCGAAAAGGGCCACAGAAGAACCAACAAAGACGGACACGATCAGCCAGTAAGCTGATGGTGACTGTTTTTGGAATTATTCTTATTGATTACTTGGCAAAGGATAAAACAATAACTGACGATTACTACGCAGCATTATTGGACCGTTTCGACGTTAAATTGAAGAAGAAAAAAAAGACGCCCTGGTTTGGCTCACAAAAAGTTCTCTTCCATCATGACAACGCACCCGTTTACAGACCGGCCGTCGTGCAGGCAAAATTGAACCAATTAGGCTACAAATTGATCGACCAAATTGATCATATTCACCAGATCTACCCCCTTGCGACTTTCCTGTTCCCTAAAAAAATTGTTCGGAGGATGCCGTTTTGCAACAAACGATGAAGTGATGACTGAAATTTCCCACTATTTTGTAGAGCACGAGCAAAATTAGTTTTCGGAAGGGATGAAGAAGTTGGAAAGTCGTCTTAAAAAGTGTATAGGCTAGATTTCGTCACACCACCCTCTTATATATACAATACATATATACAAGATGGTCCGTGAATGGATTAAACCCCCTACTATTTAATTTTTAAACACATTTCTAAGTGGAACAAAGATTGAATAAAAAATGTGCGTCAAGCAGCTCTCCGCACAATTTTCATATTATTGAAAAGCGAAGCAAATCACTATAAAAACTAAGTGTAAATTTTATATTGGTAGTTTCTCATTTCAAAATATTTTCAGCAGTATTGTATATTAAACAATAGTTGATTCTGATATAGATTTTAAAAACAATAACCTACGAAAATATGATTAGGAACAGTGATTGCAGTGAAGTGTAGCAGTGATTACGGTACATAAATGCAACTATTCATCTAGTAACATTATTGCGTTGCTACAGCTATTAGGCATAATACTATTAATGTTTTCTTTTTTTCTATTATTAGAGTCTCATTAGTGTTTTCCTCGTCTCGGTTAGAACTCAGACAATTGTTGTTACTGGTAGTGGTAATATATCTGGCTTAAAAGTGTTTGGAATCAGGCCGGTTCATGTGAAACCATTGTCGCAGCTTATTTTCCTTCTTTCTGGGCCTCGATCACCGGCTATTTTGTCATGCAGAATAAGAAGTATTCGATTGCAATATATTTCCGCTTTTTAAATGCGATTTCGATTTAGACGTCTTTCTTTAGTCAGAATACAACCGTACTTCCGTATTTCTGATCTTATCTATCCAACTAAATTCTACGGTCTAGTCAAAAATTCAAAGGAATCTTTTTTAATGGTGTTTCCGACAAAATCCAACATTTCACATCGTCTAAGTACTATGAAGCATACATAACATCTAAGCATTGCTACAATGTTGAGTGCAAAATATGGTATGCATTTTCAAATAAGCTGGTCTAACCTTTTCAATATTTATTTATTTGTTCTATAAGATATACAGTATATCCTAGAGACTAAATGTTATATAAGACATTGACTTAAGGACAAAAGTACAGATTGTTGAACACGACAGGCAAAATCGGTTTCAGTTTCTGCTCAAAATTCGAAATTATATGCAGAATTGCTGCTCTCGTAATTCTCTTTTTAATTCTTTAAGATTGGTAATGTTTTTTATTGCTTAGGGCATCGCGTTATAATATTTTATGCCCATGTATGTAGATCCTCTCTATACAATAGTCAGTCGTTGAAATGGTCTGTGCAATAGTCAATTGATTTTTTAATAGTGTCCTTTTCGTCCCGTGTTTGGCAAACCAGAACGATATATGTAGATGCCATACATTGTTAGAATATTTTCAGATTTGAAAATGCAAGACTGACTTGGTGTAATATTGAAATTTATTCGAATAGCTTTCTTCTGTAGGATAAATAGCGTAGTAAGTGGTACCCCAGAACATTATACCGTAGTTTAGTATTGGATAAACTAAACAGTAGTACATTGTTTTAATTGAACGGAATAGGTAACATAACCCGCTAAATTTGTAGCTTAATGTATCAACTTGAATTTGCCATGTTAATTATTGGTCCAATCGAACCATTTTGGCTGATTATATCTGTGGAATGCTTGTCCTTCCGTGTCTGATTGAAACACTCTTGTTGATGGTCATGTTTTTGAGTATACTTGTATCATTTGAGTCTGTTTCTCATAATTTGTACACCGTTTTGGAAACACGAGTTGACCCTACATTTTATTGCTGAACTGCTCCTTGCTGCTTCTGTATCCGCGTTTACTAATATGCTTATAACATCCCCATGCATTGCGGTAAGTTTTGTATCTATTTCTTCTGGAAGATCATTAACCATTATGCTGAAAAGTAGAGGACCCAGGAGTGGACCATGTGGAATCCCATTTAGGACTTCTTTTTCCTGTGAGAGTGTGTTACCAATTTTCACTCTTTGAGTTCTACCTTTTAGGTATGTGGCAATCCATTTAGTGGATTTTTCCTAACTTTATCGAGTGAGGTTTGTTCGTTAGCGAACGAACTGGCAATCATTACTGTCTCGTCGGTGTAGATACTCCATTAATATTTCTATTACCGCTTCGTTAAAGATTTGTTTAATACAATTTGTATAATAGTAGCGATAGAATATATCCTTGTAACTCATCACTGAATTAAAATTTCTTCCGCTAGTATATTCAAATATTCGATAATAAAATTCAATAGGTTCCGAAAAGCTATCCACCATAGCTAATCAAATGTACATCGCAATCACTCATACTCCTTGTATGAGCAGTCCAATAGAATTTCTGAAGAAACTATTTGTGCTATAAGTGAAAATTAATTAAAGCAGTCACCGTTGTTATTCAAAAGTTTTTTTTTTATTAAAAATACTTTTTTTTAAACTTAAGAGAAAAGCCAATCCAAAAGTCAAAAAGTTCCGCTGTAAATATTTTAGCAGCCTATTTATTTAATTTGTGTGTGTTTCTTGTTCTTAGTTAACTGAAAACGGCCGTTGCTGGATAATTAACAAACACAATAACATTCATACTAAATTAAGTTAGTACCCTGAATCTGTTAGCTTTGTCATGAAGCAAATTTTTTTAGGCTTTCTTCCAAAAATAAAATTTACTTTCTATACATATATTAATACAATGTGATGTAGCAACATATATTGTCAGGTTTTTATCCAATTACATGTAAAATTATAAAAAAGGGCAAATATTTATTTTAGATAAAATATGTTTTCAAAAACTTTTTCTCATATGTAAATATTAAGGCACTATGATATATTGTTCAATATAAATACGGCACTTTTGAATTAAAATATATAAAACGAAAATAATAAATAGATATATAAAAAGAAAATAATTCGTTACATATAAAAAAAAAATACTAATATTAAATAACATAGCGATGTGTAAACTTTCGTTCGTTGAAAATCATCGTTGTAATAGTTTTGAACTTTTCCATTAAAAGCTAAAAAATGTGAAATATCAAATTATGAACAATATAATATTGGAAGAGAGAAAAACTTGAAGTTTGAGGGAATCTACACGTGACATTTGCTTAAAAAATAATCTGATGTATGGTCTTTTAACCTTTACAAGGCAGAAGTTCCAATTTTATTAAAAGTTAATCTCATATTTTTTAGTGTTTAAATATCATAAAATATTGAAGATTAATAATTTGTTTATAAAAAATCAAATTCAGTGAACCAACTCCAAAATATTTATTATTTATCAAATGTTAAAAATAACAAATGAACTAGATTTCGCTTCCTAGATTTTAAAGCCTTTTGGCTTCCTTATTCAAGCTTGTAAATAAGTTGATAAAATTGATATATCAAATAATTAAATGTTAGATTGTGACAAGCGTTACTTTGTGGTAATCCATGATGAGATCAATTGGAAGTGATATTACTTCGTTACTACCATACATTTCTAATTAATAATAAATAGTTATTTACATATTAAGCAATACTATCATTCGTTCATTATAGAACTGAAATTGGCCTGAAATTTGATATATTTTATCTATCACCTTTTTTTTGGTACTGGTGTTATTTTTGCAATTTTTAAAGATGAAGGACGTTGTATTTTAGTACTATATTCATCTACACCAGACGAATTGATATTTTTAATCTGCTGTACAGCGCTCAGTATATCATTTTCTGAGATGGACGTTATACCAAAGGAATTATATATTGATGTGTTAGAAGTTGAGGTTGAGCATCCACTTTTCTTAGTTTTTCTTGAGCCATGTTTGCAAAATATTTCGCAAAGATATTTGCTACTTGTGTATCAGACGATATTTAATTTTCATCAATTTTTAAGGAAACAAATTTCGCTTTTCTTCTTTTTTGTTTAATGTTTCGTTAATAAAGGACCGAGCCTTTTTTGCGATATTTTTTGAATAATTTATTTTATTAGTGATACTTTCTTTTTTTTTGTGTAAAGAGTTGTGCAAGTTATGTCTGCACTTTTTCCGTTTGTATTCAGCTAATGTACGATCATTTAGTTGATGATTTAACCAGAAAAGATCCTTTAATCTTTTACTGCTATCTATAATTTCTTGTGTTATCCAATTTCTTTTTAATATAATTTTTACCTTCTTTTATGGTTATAAATGGACAAAATCTGTCAAGAGTAATGCTCATGATTTCGAAAAAAAAATCAAGTGCTCTACTAGGCTCTATCTTATATATCTCAGATGATAAAGTCTCCACACAACGCTAGAGACGAGTCTGGTACCCACAAGTTTTCCAGTACACGCACTAGTTCCTCACTAAATACGTTAAACTCTTCTGTTGGTGATCTGTACGTACATAAAATATTGCACTTCAGGATACGCAGTGTTGTTGTAATTCCACATATTTCAAAGTTATGTTCAACTAAGTATTGATAACGATGTGACATTTAAGATTGTATTTACAAAAATAGCAACACCTCTATTTTTCCCCACAAAATGTTGTTTGCATTTTAAACTTCTGGATCGAAATTAATTTTATTTAATCTATTTTGGACTATGTTTCTAGAATGCATAGAATTTGTATATTCTCCCTCCAAATAATAATTTCAATTTGATTTATTTTATTATGCAGAAATTGTACATTTACAAAATCTATATTTAAATGTGAGCTTAACTGTTAATTTCTACTTATGCTACAGAGGGAGGTTGGCTTAGTGCCTGAAAATTTGAATTCAGATTCATATTATTCCTATTTATCGGAAAATAAAATGTTTTAACCCAAATTTCAGAGGGCAAAAAACTGTCAGTTCCAAGTCTTTTTGGTATTCCAATTTTAAAAGCTTGTCTTCTATCATTACTCTTTAGAGTAATTTTTTGACAAGTGTAGGAGGCGTCTTCTTTTTTTCTCATTTAGACAAGAAAATTATATCATTATGTGTTACGTTGTTAGCGAAGTTTGTAACAAAAAGCCAACAACACTGACTTTATTGAGACAAGGACTTTGTGTAGTACCTGAACTACCAACAGTTAATTTTCCCGTACGTGTCCTTTCTTTCTTATTCTGCAGAATGTTCCACTCATTACTAAATTCGTCTTGACCTTTAATATTTTTATCAAGCGTATTTGTAACATTTATATGATCCATTGAACTTTTGTTACTGGATTAATAGTTGTATTTGTTAAATTAATAGCAACGGTTACTCTATATTTTGATTCGTTTTCTGTATTATTTTTGTTGCATAGTCGATTTGCATCTTATGTCTATTTATTGAATTTTGATGTTTATTAGCGCTAATGTTGCTATGTACATCCATCTGGTTTACTTCATTGTTATCCGTATTATTGTATATATTTTCTGTTTTTTTATAATAATCCATTTTTGATTCTAATTGTGTAATATTAATTGTTTTAGTAAAACCATTGCTTTTCTGATAATCATGGTTTCTGATAAAAGAAAATGCTTTTCTGATAATTCTGATGGTCTTTGTTTGAACCCCAAAAAATCTGTTTGAATGGTTTGTGGGCCTAAAAATGCGGTATCACAGATACAGGACAAATTAAAATTATTTATTAACGGTATTGAGTTGTCAAATGCTAGAAACATTGGCCTACAACTAGATACTGATTTGCGCTTTAAATTTCATGTTAACAAATACTTGCAACGGGCTTACGTTAACAAATGCTTGCAAAAATATCAACTTAAAAATGTTTTTTAATCACAGATTAAATTTAAGTAAGGAAACTAAAATAATGCTGTGCGAATGACTGGTACCATCTCAATTTAACTTTTGTGATGTTGTTTATGGCTTTTTCTTGGATGTAATCACCGAAAGCAAAATACAAAAATTCAAAATTCGTGTCAGCGCTTAATATTTGGCAACAGGCGCAATGAGGAAATATCGAATACCTTAAAAGAGGCAGGCAGGTTGGCTGAGTATGAAAAATAGACGTTTGCTTCATTCTGCTGCCTTCTTCCATCGTACAATTATAAACAAAAGCCCACCATACATTGTGTAAAAGATTAACCATAGATATGATGTTCATAATTTAACTGTTAGATACAGGGGACTTCTTACCTTATTACACCACCTACTTTCAAAACTGAAATATTCAGATCATTTTCTTACAATAGTGCCTCTGTACAATAGTATTCCTGAATACATTAAAATATTGAATAAACAAATTAAAAAAATCCTTAAAAGACTTAATTTTTCTTGATCAATGTTCTAAAATAAACGTTGTTAATTACTACAAATGTACTTTTTAGGTTTATGTTGCAAGTTTAGGGTTTCTGAATAGCAATAGCAAGAATGATGAATATCAAAACATTGTACATTTAATCAATGCAGTAGCGAATGCATTACAATTAATTTTGTTTTTCAAAAGTTTTTTTTTTTCCTTTTTCGCATACTCTAAGTTTTCATTAATTATTTTTCATACTTTATTATACTTTTTCTTTTAATTACTCCATAATCTATAGTAGTACCTGGAAATATCCGAATGGTTATATATACGGTTAAATCGAAGATCAGAGAAGGGCAAGCCTAGCGACGCTCTTCACCTAAATTTCGCCGTACAATCGGAATCACAATTTAATTTACTCGTTACATTGTATTAGCTAGAAATATTAATTCTCAAAGCAATGACTTCGAGTTTCAGTGTTGTTAGTTCAGGTAAGACCACACTTTTCATACATAATTAGAGTTTCGTAAGCAGTTCCAAATTAATTATTTCTTTACCTTCCTTCCTCACTTCTTGTATAAAATCTTCATCCTGAGCAGCACTCATTATAGATGAACTTTTATAATATATTATTTTGAATATTATTTCGAAGCCAAAAGGCTTCGAAATTTAGATTTGTTATTTTGACATTTGATAAATAATAAACTTCTTGGAGTTGAATCACTGAATTTGATTTTCAATATTCATGGATTCTTCAAATCATTGTAACACATCGAATATGAATAATTTGTTTATAACAAGTTATTGAATATTAACATATACTCTGGTAAATTGAAAATAATAAAAGGTCTAAGAGAGTTGTAACTAAATCTATCTGTAAATAATAAAGTCCTTAATTTTACTCAACATTTATACATAAAACAAGCATATTATGGTCAAAATAATAGGGTGTATTAAAACAAACAAAATCGGAACTTACCTAATATAATAATTAAAAAAAAAAATGAATGAGGCTTCAAGCGTAGGACCATTATAAACATATTTTGGATAAGTATCAAACCTCATCTGCCGCTAGTGGTATTTTAGCATTGGCATTAAGTCCATCTCCTCCAGGACCATCGTCATCTGATGGTAACGACGGAGGTTGAGCCACTGCACCGATTGCATTATTATTATTATTTGTCGCATTCGCTTTATTCGAACCAACTTCCGCTTCTAGAGCACGGATTCGATTTTCGTGTTTAACGATCATCGCTTTCAATTTTCTTATCTCGACAGCGAATTCTTGTAGATCTTTCTCCTAGATTACATATTTAATATAAATAAGCTTTATTAAAACAAAAATAAAATATAAAAAATTAATTTGTTTCAATCAAAATTTCATGACAGATCGCTCTAATAATTCCATATAACTTTTGGTAAATGGATGGTAAAGTACGACTGAAAAGTGTGACAGAATGCTGAGGATACACTGGTGATGGTTTATAATGTTTGGAGAGGAGAAATTTCTATGAAAAACATGGCGTGGAAGATTTAGAACGATGTAGAAATTAGAATACAAGAAACACGATGAGAAGAGTAGGATGGTCGATTACATGATTGTTTAATGTGATAAGACTTACGTGAACAGGAGACTGAACGCAGAATAACACATGTATAAATACAAGATATGGAGGTAAAATTAAATGAGACTAGATACAATAGCTGATAAAGGAAGAAGGATGTTTGATTATTTGTATGCGAGTTTAAGTATGACTCACGAAAGAATGTTTGCCGCATTCTGAAGTGGGAGTGAAAAAAGGTATGTGCTTCGTGCAAGTTACACGATAATCTGAATTCTGACTTCTTGTAAATAATCCAGAACTTATCTCACAATGTGTGCCCCTGCATTATCCTGCATGAAAATAAAATAGTTCCCTAAAATAATGAAAACTATATTATATTGCCCTGAATCACGTTCTCCGGTATTTGATGAATAGAGAACAATTATGGACATCAGAGCAAATACCTCAAAAAAATTTTAAGCCACCCCCAAACAGTTTTGTGAAATTGCACAGTCACGATAAGACTTACAGATAATGAAGGCTGATATTGAATTTGATATCTATCTCCAGTTCTCGGCTATACACTTTCGCGACCATCTGAATATGTTAAACAAATCTTACTCAGTTTAAAATCTCTATATCATCGCGAAAGAGTAGATGAAGATCTAAAAAACATTTAATAACTGCATAATGTCTGGACGCGAGGTAACAGATCAGACATTTCAAGAATATCTAATAGATAATAATGAAATCGTTTCTACCCTTTTAAACTACTTACAGAAACAGCTGGTCCACCTTGTCCTCCACCATCAGCACCCTTGCCGCTTTTAGGTGGAATTTTGTCGAGTTTGCCACGTTTGCTGATTGACAATGTTGATTTCGATTCAGGTGGTTTATAGCCATCTTTCAGAGAGATCAGTATTGGTTCCGCATCTTTGCCTTCAATCCATTCTTCGGCTGTAAGTGCGGCCGTATCGCCCAACGTATCTGGATAGAGATCTTCTTGGAACAGTTCTGATTTTCGTGGTACCGTCATAGTTATTACCTTTAGATGAAATGAATACGTATTGAATAATTTAAGAATTGTTATTAAGGATATTTATTTAATAATCAAATGAATAAAACAAAAATCAATAAACGTTTCATGATTACATAGATATGAAAATAAAACATGTATTAAATATACCTGACATAAGCCAGAATTATTGAGCCTATAAAATCGAGAAATTTCGCAACTTGTAACGTCACTACCTCGCTTTGGCATCATGCCAATGCCTCTTTGCGGATCCGGCGTTTGAAATGTGTTGATGTAATGGACAAATGGAGGTTCGGGCGTAATTTCAAAATATCTGCAATTTCAAAATACTTTACAACATATCGTGCATAAAGCTGTTTGAATACAAAATTAGATTAAGATATCTAATTTATTGAAATATATAATATTTTGTTTCCTACAGGTTTTATTTTGGTTTCAATAAATTTTACTTATATTACTTTATTTTAAACAATTTTTATTATCTCAATGTCTTGCGGAAACTATTTCTAACTGACTAATCGGAATAAAAAATGAAAAAAACTAATTCCTATTGAAATCCATTATAAATGACCTCAAACAACCCTGCTTTACATACAGCGGGGCACCTGTTGCAATCAATTAACCTCGTTATGGAAGGTAATCTTGAAATTTACTTCATTCATTTTAAAATAAGTTTAATTTTGTTGGGAATAAGGTAGGAGAGTGGACATATCTTGGACAACAAGGAAAATCAGTAAACGACTATTCCGAGGCATCTTCGGAAACAGTGATTAGCGTCTACGCGCTCCTCTTGTTTCTTCCGACGTCAGAACATCGTCAGAGCCATTTTTTTTTGTTCAGAAATTTCGTATTCACACTAGGAGTTTGAAATTTTGCACACATTTAGCGCCTTGTATTATGCGTCGAATAAAAAAGTCCCATGTTGCCAAATTTTATAGGAAGCGGTGTTGCCACGTTTCAAGCTTAACAAACTTTTTGAAATATCTCAGGAACGATAAAAGATAGGACATTCGAATAAACTTTATTCTATAGGCTACATAAAAGCCAGTCGATTTTGTTTGAAATATTTTTTTCCAAAACCACAATTTAACATATATACAGGGTGTTTCTTGTTTTGCTAACTTTAGAGTCCATTTTCTCGACAAATTTCGCAAGAATTTTTTTTAAATTTCTTGTGTCGGAAGTTCCTTTAATACTTAAGCGAGTTTAAAAAAATCGCATGTCACAGCGGCGGAGTAATTTGACCTTGAAAAAAGTGTATTACTCTAAATATCTCGGTTCTTATGAAAGCTGTAAAAATGAAACTTGGGGAACTTATGTAAGGCCAGGGAGCCCCAATTTTGTCGGTGTGATCAACTGAATATTCTTGACCGATTTTGAGTAATAATTTTCAGAATTTTCAGAATAAATCAGATCAAATCAGACCAAATTAGATCAAATTAGATCAAATCAGATCAAATCAATTCCAAACAGATCAAATCAAAACAAATCAACTCAGTTCAGATCAGATAAAATCAGTTGACAAGAGATCAAATCAGTTCAAATCAATTCAAATAAGATCAAATTACATAAAATCATATCAAATTAGATCAAATCAGGTCAAATAAAATCAGTTCATGCGCAGATTAAACAAGGCGTCAGCCTTGCACGGCAGACTACTATTTTAGAAATTAGTCAAAAAAGTCATGAGCTAGCTTTGGCCATGGCAAATCGGACCGGTTCGCGCCGTAGGTAAATACTGGGAATGAGTGAGTCAAGAGCGGCAAGTAGGTAAGTACGGGCACCGGGGGATTAATGGGTAGGTGATTTTTAGGTCACGCAAGTTTTATTTAATTTACCCTAAACAACTATTGTGCAAATTGAATTTACGAGTTATGAGGTGACAGCCAAAACTAATAGGTTTTGTTTTATGACAGATATAACAAAACGTAGGACTTCCAGTATATGAAAGATGGGGTGGCAATCACGTCCACGAATTTTTAAGAAAGGTAATAGAGATAAGGTTGAAAATTATCGTCCCATTTCTAAATGATTACCTAAAACATTTCAAATTAATTTCACCCAATCAGCATGGATTTCCGAGAGCGAACATGTCTTAAAGACACTGGATGAAAAGAATTACAGGTAAGTCTATACAGTGGTTTGCTCTTTTCTAGAAAATTAAAAATAATATGTACAGTTTGATGAAGGGTTGGACAGTGCATCTGATTGTGTGTCACTATGTCAGGGAACACGACAGGGCTCAAATCTAGCCGCCTTGATGTTTTTAATTTATTACAACGCCTTAATTTGTATCTTAAAATCCTGCGATAACGTCTGCGTAAGTCAATTTTTCGACGATACGTCCATAATTATAACGCATTCTGATCTGAAAGAAGCAGTAAAAATAGCAAACAGGGTAGGACTGAACATGATAAAATGGTGCAATTGCAACAAATTAGTACTTAACAAAGATAATACAAACATCGTTTGGTTTCGTAATAATCATGTTTATTTCATTTGAAGAAAAATATATATAACAAAATGAGGTAACAAAATACTTAGGCATCCCTTCCACCTTGACGAGTGTTTTTCCTATAGAAAACGTGTGCAGAAAACTTCGCTCGACGACATACGTCTGCTACAACCCGTCAAAGAAGTGTGATATACCTGCCTTACGATTATTTTACTAGCCTATGTTGAAAGTAGAAATAGTTTTGGTGTTTTGTTGTTTGGCAAGTGACATGCAACGAATCTTTGTGCAGCAAAAGAGAATCTTTCGCATAATATGTAGTTCAAAAGCAGGTGAACACATTGCACCTTTGTTTATTAGACTTAAAATACTGATAGTTCTTACTCTATACATCTTTTCTATCTGGACTTTTGTACACTCCAACATCAATAAATTCATTAAGAAATTCAAAAAAAAAATTGTTTCAGATACACATAAGCACAACACAATATGAAAAAAGCCCTCAATATATGGGCAGCAAAATCTATAATAAGCTTCCTGACTATTTTAAAGATTTAAATATAAAAAAATTAAACAAAAGTAAAAATGCTTTTTAGCATAAAGACTATTATTCTCTAAATGAATATTTTAAGGATTTTGTAACTGAACTAATTATTCTTAATAGTTATTTATTAATTCAAAGTGTAGAATAAATTATTTATCCTATGTTTTATTTCTTATATGTGACTTAAATTGTTGTATGTTTTATTGCTTTATTGTTATATGTAACGTAAATGACGACCATATTGTGTTAAAATGGTATTGAAGGAATTTGAATCGAAGTCAAAGTATTATAGCCAGAATACTTTGTGGATGTGAAGAGCAGACAAAAAGTGGGGAATATATGAAGACAAAACGTGTGGATTACAAGAAGAGATAATTACACACTTGATAATGAACTGTTTTGGAACATAAGCTGTAAGAGAGCTAATGTATAAAGTACTAGGAGAAAACGGAGAAGGCATGAGTTGGATTTTAGAAGTGCAGAAAAGAAATTTAATTTAATTATGAAACTAAAGTTTTGTTGTATTTGTTTAAAAGTATAAACTCATCTGTAGATAATAAACAGATTAATAAACAAAAAGTTTAATTTTGTTTTAATACTTCGTTTCATTTGAGTACAAATGATAAAAAAAGCTTTCATATTATGCCAAAAAAGCATCCATATTGAGCCTTAAAAAGGTATTATATTTCACATTGTGTGCTTGTATAGAAATACAAGTAATAGTCTTTTTGCAATATTCGCTTTCTTTTATGTTTATAAATTAAATATACAAACATGAAGAAGAAAATAATATTCTAATGAAGCCCTCTTACCTTATAACAGAGTCACCTTTCCCACACAAATAAACTAAATTCGTATCCGGATCGTATAGAGGAAACATGATGCCATTCGATGTGTCAATTTCGACCATAATAATCGGTTCGCTAAGACAATCCGGCGTCCGTAAGCTATATTGTCGTTCGGACATCTTCGAAAATCCGGTCGTAAAAACCAGACCGTGTCGAAGGAAGATCGCTCGTGTGGCTTTGGAACCTGTTACGCATATTTAATAAATACAAATATTAAGTACACATAATTCAAGTTTGTATAGAAATATTGTTCATCCAAAGATAAACAGGGGAAAATTACTGAAGATATTTTCTTTTACTGAAGAAATTTAATTTAGATCTTCATTCTTTCTTAATAGTTCAAAGACATTGAGTTAACAAATTTTTATAATTTAAAAGATAAATAATATAAAAGTAGTATTATGATAAACTTAATGTGTAGAATGCAATTTGCTGACTTTATAGGGTGACAGCATTAAATTACCAGACAAACATTTAATAAATTGTAATATATTAATTTCAAATATGCATACTATTGTTTTTATTTAATCTAGATATCGATTATTAGCATAACTATAAAATTTCGTTTAACCTTTTTGTTATGATTAATTTTCTTTTACATGGTTTGAATTTACACATTCTTATTTTTTATCAATACATGAGATAAATTATTTGAACTTTTAACAATATTTGTATTCTTTTTGTTTTATTCATTTTGTATATATTGTTAATTACTTGTAGAAATAAATTAATTAATTTTTAGTGTTGCCATTAAGAACCTCGCGTCCTATTTGTCCTAATTTTAAGTGCAATGAGTTACTGCAATATATCTTCATAGATTGCGCAGTACTCTAAATCAATTAATTTTTATTAAATTAAATATTTTATTGGTACATTAAATCAGTCTTATTCTAGACTGATTCTGATTTAATTACTCAAGTTAATTCTTATTGAATTATTCAATTTTCAAATTCTAATATTCTTTCCAAGCTGCCACAATTGCGGTAGATTTTTAAATTACATCTCTCAATTGTTCAAGATTAAATATTGTAAATACTAACAAGATTAAATATTGCATAGTGTTAAAAACCTACTCGATACAATTAAAAATTACTGACCTTCATGGCAAATGGCTTCAGCTTCGATCTCTCCTGTTCTGGGATCCAATATTCTAATTTTCTTATCTTTACACGTTGTAAGTAATTTTGAACCATCCCAGTTAAAGCAAGCACTATATACAATATCGGGATGCGAATCAATTTGAACTAAATGTTCACCAGTACCTAAACAATTTTAAAGAAATATAAAGATAAAGACAAACACAATATAAATTTATGTCTGCTTTGGAAGAAGTAGTTATGCCTGATAGTGTAATTCTCTCTTTGTAACTACTGATAGGAATCTGGTTCCACGCTCGAAACGCAATGGACCGTTTCGTTCCGTAAAGATACAGTGATAAAGTGCCGTTCTCGTTCCGTTTAGAACGAGAATAAATCAATTCCTTATAACGACAAGGAAAAAGATCTTAAAATGATGTATTTAATCATTTTTATTAATGAGCAGTGCGTTATATTATATTTTATTGTATACACCATTGCTACTTTTAATTAAAATTAGCTTTTTAATATTAAACAGTTTTTATTAAACATGTTTCAGCAAAATTCACAATTAAAATCTTTAAAAAAAAAACAATTTATGACAAAAAAAATAATAATAATTAAAAAATTAAAAATATTAATTAAAAATATTAATTAAAAATAATATTTTATATTTTAAATAATATATATTTCTTCAATTTTATTTACAATAACATCTATACGTCACTAATAAATGTTGTTTATATTAACAACATTTCCAAATGTTCATTATTCCTTTTAAATTCAACTCATTTTTAAATTTATGAAAGAAACTAACATTTAAAAAATTACGAGATCTGCAGAATTAAATACTTTTAGAAACGACGATTTGTTCAGGCACAAGTTATAAGTTGCCTCTGTTTAAATCGAAAAGATTTTCATTAATTGTCACCTGAACAACGCAAACAATAATTACTATTATCGCAATCGCTCCTACATTTATGCATCTCGTTCTGTTAGAAAACGGTATGAAATCATCATTGCTTGGCATTCGACGCAATAAGCTGTTCTGAACAACAAACGAAAATATTCATGAATATTTTCGTTTGTCGTTCATACATATTTTCTACTGAAAGTAGCTAGACGTATAGTGAACAATGAACCATGCAACTGATTGCATATTTTTGGATACTGATCTTCTCGGCGGGCCAAGCCTGCTTTGTGCTTAATTAAATATTCTCTTGCTGCTTTCATTGAATGTAGAAAACTATGCTAGTACATTCGAGGTAGCAAACTAAGTTAGTTTTCGGTGAACTATCGAAAAAGAGATGCCGGAAGAAAACAAATTTATAAAACATAATTCATTGACTCGATGTATTTCTTTCCAAATGACATCGCGTTCCAAACAGTTATCGTGATAAAAAAGTTCTTTAAGGAACGACACATCACTACTTATAAGATACATTTAGATGGACAAGTAACAAAAGTGATTTTATGAAAAAGGCAACTGACTATATGTGCTATTTTTTTTAACCAAATAGCATCATTGATTTGTGGCTTACGCGATCGAACTTACACCGTGTAACAACCAACTGAAGATATTTTTTTCATAAAACATAAAAATAACTTAGTCAACTCGTCTATATAATTGCTATTTCCTCATATCAAAGTCGATAGACTTTTTCACTTCATTTCATTTAAATAAATTTCATATGATGTTAAATATTTCTAGCTTATATGTCATAATAGTTCAGTTGAGTTAAGCTGTGAAACTAACAACTTTCCAAATTGCAACGTACGTGGGTAAATATATAATTGGCCATTAGATAGCGCTAAGTGTTTTTCTTTTTCGTTAACACATGTTTCTTAAAGATTATAAACTTTTGTAATTGAACATGGCATATAGAGGCATCGAGTTTCTAAAAGATTATTTAAAATAAGATTAATCAAATAAACTTATATTAAATAAATTTTAGATTTGTATTTCTTTTGTTTATAAACTAATATTTTTAATAGTTTGAGTCGTGATCCACGCGAAAGAATCCCAACACGAAAAGTTCAACGAAGTATTGAAAAGTTAGAATCGTTGTATCAAGAATGGAAAGCTCTTCAAAAAAATGCTAAACGCCGAAATGCAGGACAAATAAAACGGAAGCAGGTTTTTCTTGACAAATAATTAATATTGAGATTTGAGAAATAAGTAATATTGAGGAAGATAAGATTTTTCTTCTCAATGAAAAAAAAAAGGACGATGTGGGTCAATGATTCTAGGAGTATTATTAGCAAAAGAGAAAAATTTAGCATTACGTAAAACTAAACTTGCGAAAAATGAAAGTGTTGCTCAGAGTTAGTATTTTTACTATTTTGCATTATAATTTTTTTTATATGTATGCAAGTTCTCATTTCTGTTGAATTTCGTGGCAGTCATTTGCTACAATTTTTTTCCTCGATTTACAACATTTAAATTTCTCTCAAAGTCGTAAGATCTACATGTCAACTATTAAGCTCTTTTTGCATAAGGATTTGGCGAGTATCGACACACATTATTTACGGTTTAACATTGATAATTGTATTATTCATAATAAATAATAATACTTATATAAAAAATCATCCAAGCCAAAAAATCTCATATAATACATAGTTTAATTATCCGGACGACAGCATGCGTATTACATCTCGAGACGCACTTAAATTATGTAAAGTGGAGATGATTGTTGCGAAAATCCTGAAAAGAAAAGAATTAAGAACCATACGTATTTTGTAGGACCAGTGAAAACAGTGGAATTTGAATCATCATCATCATCTTTTATATTCGACACAGAGGAAAAACAATTTTACCTGAAGTAGATGGTTCAGAAATTGAATCAAGTGAAGAAACTGAACATAACGAAGTGGAATACGAACCTGGCAATTCTGCTCCACAACCATTTACACAAACTGAACTGAACGATTTTATTCGCGACTTACATCTGACCAAAGAGGCTTCAGAATTGCTTGGCTCACGGCTTAAAGATAAGAATTTTCTCGCAGCTGGCGTTTCGTTTTCCTGATTCAGGTACAGAGAAAAAGATGTTATTACATACTTTTCGTAAGAAGGAGGTTTAGTATTCTGCAATGATGTGTGTACATTCAACATTCCGTACGAAAGCACTGATTGGAGACTATTCATCGATTCGTCGAAACGAAGCCTTAAAGTTGTCCTGCTTCACAACGGAAACAGGTATGCATCAATACCCACAATGCATTCTGTACACTTACAAGATCGGTATCGCAATTTACAATTTGTTCTCCAGAAAATGAAGTAAGACGGTCATAAGTGGATAATGTGTGGTGATCTCAAAGTAATATCGATGATCCTTGAATAGCAAGGCGGGTACACAAAGTTTCCTTGTTTTTTATGTGTGTGGGATAGCAAAGACAGGGAAAATCATTGGAAACCGAAAGATTGGTCACAACGAGCGTCATTGGAACCTGGAGTAAAAAATGTGCTCCAAAAACCTCTCATCGAACCGACGACAGTTGTTCTTTTACCGCTACATATTAAATTAGGCTTGATGAAATAATTTGTGAAAGCCTTACCAAAAGATGGTAAAAGTTTCCAGTACATTTGTAACAAATTTCCAGCCTTGTCAACCCCAAAACTAAAAGAGGGTGTCTTTAAGGGTCCGGACATTACAAAACTTTGCAAAGATGGAAATTATGAAAAAGAAATGGAAGTTGCTGAAAAAGAAGCCTGGGTTACCTTTAAAGATGTAGTAACCAAGTTTCTGGGCAACAAGAAGGATCCGAATTTCAAGTCGATCGTTGATACTATGGTGCAGAAGTACAAAAATTTCGGCTATTCCATAAGTTTGAAGGTTCATTTCCTACATTTACATGGACTATTTTCCTGAGAATCTGGGTGCTGTTAGTGAAGAGATGGGTGAGAGATTCCATCAGGACATCAAAGAAATGGAAAAGCGTTACCATGGAAGATGGAATTCTACAATGATGCCGGACTATTGCTGGATATTGCGCCGAAATGATCCCAGAAGAGTACATGCACGGAAAAGCCTGAAACAGAGCATGGCTGGTCCAAAGAGACATCAACACAACGACTAAAATTATGAGTTTTTTATTTTCTATAATCTATTATATTATGCCTATTATAAGCCGCAAAATAATACGTTCTATACGAAACAAACCTATTTCACTCGTGTCATTAAATCTCATATTTGTGATATTTTTCGACATATACTACATTTGCCAAATGCGATTTGCACAAAATTCTGACGTGATGGAAAGAGACTAAGGTCATTTTCGGGTTCAGCTCACCAAGGTACATTGGAATCAATCATCAAAAGTTAAAAAACAGAACCATCACAGACTAGTGTTATTAATACTCCGCATTCACTATTTTTCAAATCAATTTAGGAATTTAGCTACTGAAAATGTTTTCCTTGAAGATTGCTATTAATGTATCTGTGTTTTTCTCAATGTTCTCAATGGCAGTTTTCAATGTTCCGAATTGTAATCTAGAAAAATGTGAACCCGATATTTTTAAATATAAATACATAACTTACAGTCTTAAAAACCAACAACTTTAACTAATTTACCTAAATGCATATGAGAATAAATAATAATATTTATATTTCTATTTTAAATATAATCTAAACAATATATCAGTACGTAATTTAGAGAAATAACCCCCCCCCCCCCTCCACACACACGAAATAGAAAACAAGCAACAAAACATATTAGCATTTTTCTAAAACAAAGATATCGAAAGTAGTCAAAAATCGAGTGCATCAATTTCAGAAGAAATGAAGAAACCCAAAGTGGTTGATAATTCGGCATGCCCAACAGTAACAAAAAAAAAACAATTAAAAAAAGACGTTGTTAGGAAATATGATAAAAAGTATTGAAAGTTAGGTTTCACTGTATTACCTGGAAATGAACAATCTCCACAACCCTTCTGCGTGATATGTTGAAAAATAATCAAATGATGCAATGAAACCTTCCAAACTCGTTCGTCATTTGCATTCAAAACATAGTGATCTCGTTGATAAGCCATTGGACTATTTTATGAGATTACAAAACGAGTTGAAAATTCAGAAAAATTCAATGAAGATAATGACAACTACCGACAAATCACTGCTTAAAGCATTTTACTTAGTTGCCCCTAGAATAGTAAAACCAAAAAACTATTCTCTGTTGGTGAGACATTAGTAAAGTCTTGTATCATAGATGTCGCTCGGGAAGTTTTTGGCCATGAAGCTGTTAAAAACTAAAAGCTGTACCGACTTCAAACGATATCAATTAAAGAAGAATTCACGATATGGCCATTGATATTGAGGAGCAAATTGTAGAGGGGATTAAAAAATCACGATGTTTTGCGATTCAACTTGACGAATCAACAAACAACAGCCATGCAATTCTAGTTTACTTCGTGAGATATGCTAAAGCTAACTACATTAGAGAATTACTTTCTTACCTTGACTTGAGTAAATGCGAAGGAGTGTGTATAGATGGTGCTGCAAACTTGATTGCCTATCGATTAGGTGTAGTTACAAAAATAAAGACAGTTGTGGGTGCGCAACTGTCTTTAGTTTACTCATGATTGCTGCAAGGAATGCTCACATCTTTCACGATGACACAAGTCATAAAAACTTCATTCCTAATTACAATAGCAGAAGATTTGATTGCGCTGGACAGAAATGATGCAAATATGAAAAGAAGATCAGCAAAATCATTGGGGCGACACCTCGTCAAAAAAAAACCCAAACTTCAAATTGTGGACGATAATTTATCCATTGAGGGCTCTAGCAGACGTCGCTCTTCGAGATGTACACAATTTCAGAAAGAAACCACAACCAAAACTCTGTCAAATGTATAATATACCATTATGCAAAACTCCATTATGTAAATCATCTGCAGTAATGCGAGTTATCTAAGTTTTTTCTAAGTAAATTACGTTTTATAAGTCCCACCTAAAGTGTCTAGTGGGGTGCATATGTTCCGGGTACTTAGCGTATGAAGGGCATAACATCTATATGTTGATTTTAACATCTATATGTAAGTAAAAGATGACTTCAGAAATAACGAAAATAAACGAAAAATAAATCCTACACCAAAGGGTTTAAGAACCAAATTCATTGAATATATAAACCTTGAAGTCGTCTAATGTAATCAAATACAAGAAACGATAACAAAAAAAATTGAAGTACTTTTTCGTTCGTAAAGCGACATTAATTGCATAATTTTTAAATATTAATTTACTATGGAATAAAATTCACAAATCTTCAACTATTTCGACATTGTTCTCTGTGGTTTACAGACACGAAAGCAAAACACGTTAAGTAATATGTTGTACATTAAGATTTTTAGATATTGAAATGTTATTTATAAAATTAAATTATATAAAAAAACAATAAATCAATTATGTTGTTTTGCCACGACATTTCTTGTATATTCAAATTTTAAAATCTACTAACTGACTTACCTACATTCCAAATAACGACTTGATTATCACTGCCCGCAGTGAGTAGCACATTTTGAGCAGTGGGATGCCACAAAACTAGTCCAACACGTCGCTGATGGTAAATTAAATCGACAATCGGTTCCGTCAAAGTTTTGATCAATCCGCCATCTGGTATATGCCATACTTTAACGACGCAATCCTCTGATCCACTTGCTATGATATTATCGTTATGAGGACACCATGCAATGTCAAGTACGGGACCTTTGTGGCCGCCTACGAGGGGATGATCAGCTGCTATACGGCCAACCTTTAAAAAGTTTAGATATTTATATAGATTTTGTAATAATAAGTCTATTTCTTTTTCAAATTAATGTACCAAGTTTAAAATGTCAAAGTATATTGCTTTATAAAATAGATCGAATAGATAATAAAATGCCTTAGTAAAGATATGTTCCCCAGAAAGAATGAAAGTGAGTAAAGTATGCCCTATATAGAAAAAAGAAAAATCAAGCTTATGGGCGAGTTATAGGCCAATCTCTATTAATCTGCATAACGATGGATAACTTCCTTGTAAAACATAATATATGTAGTAAACAACAACTTGGTTTCCAGAAAAACGTGAAAACTACTACGGCAATGAACTCGCTTATGGACAAGGTGTGCAAAATCTGAATGAACTACAAAAATGCGCGACTTAACAAAAGCGTTCGATCTCGTCCCACACGTCCAACTCCTGCAAATAATGGAAACAAACTTGGAGGTGCCTAGAATCCGTCGATGAATTTGTGAGGAATATTGAGAGCATGAAAGAATTGCTTTTAGACCACTAATAAAAGTGTCATAAAAAGATCCCGTTCTGTGGAAAGCCTTAGAAATAATAGAAAAGTTCGACAAAACAAAGTTTAATTGCCCAAACCGAAGAACTACGGCACAACTTTCACAAACGTTTTTGTTTCCATAAAATCAAGAAATTGTTTTGCAAATCTAAATTTCTATAATTTTCCAAAATTGAATAACTCAAATTTGTACAAATTTTAAAAATCCTAAATTTGTCCAAACAGAAAAGTTTTATCATGGTTATTGCAATGTGTAATAGGTTATCTTTCTATGCCTGATGGACTATAATAATTTTCTATAACATATATTGCTCAGAATAACATTTACTGCTCATATACTGCGCAACTATAGTAAATAGTGAATTATGTTTGACAAATTTGATTTAAGAAAATTATAAAAAGTATTAAACTCATAAAAAATTTTGCTTCTCGGTTTTTTTTTTGTAAACAAAAACATTTGTTGCTTGATGTCGTACTCGTGGTAAAGTTTTTGTAAAATTTGTTATTGGTCGCAGAAGGCCGATTGACGTAAACAATAAATTTTTTTATGTTTAACATTTATTTTAATTTATTCATATAAACCCACAATCGAGTACACCAATTTATAATAATCATCAACTAACTAATTCCAAGACGAGATACCAGTATGGAACATGATTTTACTTAATAGAAACCAGATAAATAAATAAATCAATCGGTAATTAATAAATATAATTTCAACGAAGAAAAGTTATGCGATGTATAACCCCAGAGTATTTTGGCGAGCAAACGTCGAATCCATGTACGTGGCGAGACAAAAGAGAGAGATGCAGAAACAACTGGTACAGAACATATAGCACAAGCCTTCCTGTGGTCCGTTTTTTGTTGTTTTGCTCGAAAATAAAAAACATTAGCGTAAGGGGGATCCATTTATAGTTTCCTTGCACGTGCGTCCATTTAAACCGGCTGTTTTTCTGAACGAGAAGCAAAAATTGTACATGAGACGACAAACGACTATGAGCTACTGTTTTTCTCCCTTGGCGTAGGAAGATCCATTGAATAGCATGATGCAACAAACGATGGCCTTGAATGGGCCAATCAAAATGCAGTGTTTATTAAACTGAAATTTGCACAATGGTGCGAACGTCTTGATAACGTGCTTTGGTAAGGGGCGCGAAAATATAAATATCTGAATATTCAATCACGAGATCTAACAAACCCCTCTGACACTAATGTCTTTTATTTTCGAGCAAAACAACAAAAAAACGGACCACCAAAATGCAAGCGCTATATGTTCTGCATCAGTTGTTTCTGCATCTCTCTCTTCTGTCTCTCTGCATAAATGGATTCAACGTTTGTTTGCGAAAATACTTTGGGGTGATACATCGCATAACTTTTCTTCGTTTAAATTATATTTATTTATTACCAATTTATTTATTTATCTGGTTTCTAGTAACTAAAATCATGTTCCATACTGATATGTCTTCTTGGAATTAGTTAGTTAATGATTATTATAAATTGCTGTACTCGATTATGGGTTTATATAAAAAAATTAAAATAAATGTACAACATAAAAAAAATATTTATTGTATACGGCAAGCGGCGGTCAGCGACCAATAACAAATTTACAAAAACTTCAGCATGCATGACTTCCACATCAAGCAACAAATGTTTTGTTTCCAAAAAACGAAGAAGCAGTTTTGTAAATGTAAATTTTTTTTAACTTTTAAGAGTGCGAAATTTACTTACTCTGTAAGATTAAGTTGGTCACTTAATGGAGAAATATTCTTGATAGAACTGTGCAAAAATGCTCACTCATAAACTATCAGAATAAGACCCAAAATGCGTCTGATTAACGCTGGCTAGGACGGGCTCTTTTATATGGAACTAACTGAGAAGCGACAACTTTGAGCACTTGGCTACGGCGGTGGCACTTGTCGTAGAAAACGGCGGCACTTGTATACAGTCTGGAAGAAATTTCCGCAAAAATCTTTAGGAAGTGAAATGTTTCTGCCAATAAGAACCATCCATAAGATGTTCATGTGAAAAGTATTAAAGAACAATATTGCATTGTCGATATTCTATTATATCATAAGATGTTCTCCAATCAGATTGAACGTGCGAGCGAACTCGCGATCAGCTTCCCCCTTCCAATGGCAGAGGCCAACCAATCCAGAAACAGTGGCGGCAACTTTACATGGACAGCTTCAAAAAATCGCAATGCTCCTTTCAATTAAACCGGAAAATTCTATTACTAACCGTTAAGTCATTAAAATCGTCGTAAGCGCCAGGATGTCTCGGCCAGATAAGAGTAACGAACTAAGTTCCTTGGACCCATTAAGATTTGCCAGCTGCCGCCCAGAAGCCATAAGAAAACATTATAAAAACGAAAAAAAAGGATAACTCGCCGCATACGTGTACAATTTTTGCTTCCCGTTCAGAAAAAAAACGGTCTAAATGACGCTAATGTTTTTTATTTTCGAGCAAAACAACAAAAAAAGGACCACCAGAAGGCATGCGCTATATGTTCTGCACCAGTTGTTGGAACAACGCTGAATACCAACAAATGAAAATAGATTATGACGAAAAGGAACCTGACATTATGAGAGAAGAAGTAGTTT
>WYDF02244191.1:0-35009 GCA_009867245.2 Adranes taylori
CTATGCTACAAAATGTTAGAGACGAATGTATTGCCCGGTTAAGTCATTGTTTATTGGTCAATGGAGAACAATTTGAATATTTATTGTAAACTTTTTTCACAGAAATTGCACAACTACGTCGTTCAATTAAATTTATTTATTATTTTAAATCTTCATTTAGTTTGTATTTTGGCCCACCTGTAAATTCCGAAATTGAATAAAATGGGGTGTTCCATTTAAAAAAAAGGTGATGACGTCATCGCACAAAAGGAGTTCTCCCTGAATATTAGATTATTATTTTAACAAACAAAAAATTCAAATAAAAAATCGACCTGTTTCGGGAATTTTTAATAGTAATGTTTATTTAACTAATAATGAATTTATGCGTTACTATACGGACGCACTATATATACATACATATCTTGCTTAGAAATTGTAGAAATAACAACTGGAAATAGAAATAACAGTCGTAACTTATTAAATAGGAATTTAAAAATTGTAACAAATGTACTTATGTTTCAATGTATAAAATATCCTTCAATCAATCCAGAGAACTAAAAAACTTGTCAATAAGCGGACTTGAACCCAAACTTTCAGATTTGAAGTAAATCAGAACTAAAACTCTTAAAAAATAGTTTACTATATGTACCCTTGTATTAAGCGGAAATTGTCAAAAAAAATCGGGCTCGTAGAAAAACATTTCATGCCGCGTTTCTCGACCAGTCGGGAACAGAGTTCTTAGAAAAATGATAAATACTATTCAAGTTGTCAAAAATTTTTATAGGATAGGTTATATACACAGTCGGATAATATTTATTCAAACGAAAAAAAGGTAATAATTAAAACCTAGCTTTAGCCATGCAGATTCTGAAGAATATCATAAATATATCGGCTTTAAGAAACTATTATATTCCAATTTTTATTTGCCTACGTGGCAGAATAAATCAGAACATTTTATGTTGAATAATTTATTTGACAAAATTCGACTTCATCGTGAATTTTATTATCCATATTAAACTTAAAAATAAAAAGGAAACCACGTAGGCGGGGGGTGGCGCCTCTATCCCCCCCCCCCTATATCCGCCATTGCCACAATGTCTTTAAATTACCGTTGAATTTACAAAAGCAATGCGCGAAAGTAAACACAATAACTAGTCAAAGAACAGACGAAGAACAAACTAGTCAAAGAATTAATAAATAAAATTATTTTACCTAATTATGTTATAAATAAATACATACAAAGTAAACCTTGTGATAAATAAATTTAATATTCTAATACTAAGCAATAATTATCATTTTTACACGTTAATTTTTCCTATATTTAGAATGAGTTAAACAGAGATAGCTATACCACATGTATTGCTAATTGCATACGATTGCGTTTATTAAGTGTATAAAAGCTTTGTTGTATGTGCATATGTTTATCTGATGCTCTTTATATAAAATAGTATGCATATTCATCATTTTTTTTTAATTATTTGCGTATATGTAAGCAAACAAATAAATACACTGTATTAGATTCTCCTATTTAAAATAACACACACGGCCATACACACACGTTTTTTCCTTTGGGAAAGAACGTCATGTGAAAACGGCGCGTAGTTAAAAAAGTTTGTCAGTAGATTCATCACATGATTGAGCGGTGCGACTAGCTCTCAAAGGAAAAAATATATGTGGTGTATAGGCTATAAGTGTAATTTGGCTTGTCATGTAGGAGCGTTGTCACGTAATAAATCACTTCCCCTACTTTCACGGAATGGCCATATAATCAAACATTGACTAATCATTTGCATTAGTGATCCTTTGGTCGCGACGTGTAAGTGCGGGAAAGGATTTGCAACGTTAGAACGCGTCCACATGACAAGCCAATTGACACTTTTAGCCATTATACAACATACAACTTTTCCTTTGACAACTAAATGCCCCGCACAAACATGTGTTGAATCGTCAGACGTTTTTTTTAACCACGCGCCATTCTTTCTCGAAGGTAAGAAAGTGTGTGTATGGCCGCCTATGCTTTCCCGAAGAGATATGAGAATATTTTACATTAACATTGAAACTTGATAAAGTTAACGCAAGATGGGTGTTTCAATTTTCAATGGCAGTTTGGCTAAGTTTAAACTAATTTAAGAGAATTATTTCGTCGATATATCACCGTAGATTAAACTTTGATAACACATCATACGCTAGTTCAAAACAATGAACTTTTTACGATGAACGTGCTCCGAAAAAGGCAAAAACTATTTGTTCATCCAATAAGGTTAAGGCTACCATCTTTTGGGATTCCCAAGGCGTAATATTTATTGACTATTTAGAAAAGGGAAGCACAATAACTGGCCAATATTATGCTATTTGCACAAAAAGAAAGTTCTGTTCCACAAACATAGCGTGCCCTCTCATACGTTCACCATTGCAACCACTAAATTCATCGGATTAAATTGCTGCCCCATGCTCGCCAGATTTGGTTTCGTCAATTTTTTATTTGTTCCCAAACTTGAGTCACATTTTGCAGTTTCCTAAAGCTTACTTTTTGGATGCTGTAAGAAATTGGAAAGTAGCTGGATTAAGTGTTTAAAATGACAACGGAATTATGTAGAAAATAAAATACATTTTTACCCCAAGACAAATCTCGTTGAAGTCACTTTCCTGTCAAACAGCTCTCGTATATAAGTAATCACTGGATCGCACACCAGATCTAATTCTCAATCTTCTCTTTCACTTATTGATCATATAATTAAGTGGAATTTGTAATCAGAATAAGCAATATAATCTTACTGATACTGAAATTCATTTAGTAACCCAATACTAAATGTCTGCTATTAACATGAATGATTTAGAGCAGCGATACTCAACCTGCGACCCGCCAAGACTTTATGTGCGGCCCAAAACACTATTATTACTATTAGGAAGGTGCTTTTTACAATATGGGAACGGATTACTTAAAAAAGATTATAAAAAATGAAGTGAGATATTCTAACTTCGAGTATAGCTGATTTAGACTGACCCTTAAACCTGAGGCAGAATTACAAATAACTCCTACAGCCAAGGAACGCTACCTCGCTCTCAACGTGTCTATTGTCCAAAAAAATTCGCCGAGAATTTATCTGAAATTCGATTTACAAATGCGTTAAGAAAGCTTTGGAACCAATTAAAAACAAAATAGTCTTATCAATTAATTATTTATTAATAATAAATACAACAATAAATTTGTATAGAATAAAGATGCGATATAAGCATAACTGCTAGCTCAATTAATGATACCCATACAATCGCCAAAATAAGTAGTTACTAATGCTATAACCAATTAAAAACATATATTTCCTAATTGCTTATCATTAATTAGTAGCACATTGTAGCCTTTGTCCTCCATGACCCACATCATCGTCTTCATCGTAGGCGTTCCTGAAGTTACGTCGGGATTCTTGTTCGGGGTCAAACGGTACCATAACGCATTCCTCTGCATTATCTGGTATCATGATTTCCTCTCGTTGGGGCAAACAACTTTCCAATACCGGAATGAGGTTTGGATCCAACTGGGTTGGAAATTTGATCATAAATTGAACGATCAGTCGACCTTTCTCGAATGGATTTTTATACATAGGCATACCTTCGTTTAGAATGCACTTAATGTCGCCGTGTTTAATAATCTCGCCAGGGATGCATGTTATAACAAGATCCCGATTGTCCAGAGTTTTGATCACCTGAATGTGAAAAGATGAAATCATTTCCTTCAAATTGTCTGTACAAAAAATTTAGATTTCAATGTAATAATTTAATATTAAAGAACTATTAAAAAAAGGAATTTCTTACAAATTTTAGACTTTAAATTAATATAAAAAGTTCCACTTGTCTAAATAAATCAGAAGTACTTAAAACATTCCCAAATATGTTAAAAGCTTTAAATATCTTAAGTGTTTTAAAAAAATTTAATAAAACAATTCACTTCCCTAAATATGTAAATCAAAAATAGTTAAAACACTTGTACGTTCTTCTTCGTGTGCCTATTTATTGCCGGATAATGGTAGTTATTTTAGAGATAATGATTTTATAGGAGCTGCTCGGAAGTTCACAATGAACATGAACTTTCCGTGTTATAGAAATTTTGGAGCAATCAGTAGTGGTCCCAGTTCCTCACTATATTCAATTTCATTACGTTAATAATTCCTAACTTTTGTTCCTCCACACTTTTATTCGCTATATGGAATGACCAGAAGATTCTTAATAAAAAAAACGGTATAGCCACATTTCGAAGGCTTCAACTCGGGGCGTTGGCCAGAGACAGGATTATTGGAAGTCTGATCAAGGTTTGCTTATGCTATGTGTATATTTCATATATTTTGCTACAGGTTTGAAGAATGATTTTGACTAAACTTGTTTTCGTGTTTCCAATTGTCTTTGATCTGAAGTAAATGGTTACATTGGTCATTTACTGTGCTTCATATGCTCTTGTAAGTGGAAACCTTTTCAATAAATTGCTACAGGCCAATTTATTTAATGCTTCGTACAGAGTTTAACGTTCCGTCAAACGACAAACAGAACAACGAACCGAAAGGCAAACAGATCACTACACTGGTTTGGACGGGGTCACGAATGCGTTTGTGAACAGATTTGTAAATCTTATGCATTCGCATTCACATTACCGCTTGATTCATCCGTTGTAAGTATTTTTTCGCACATCAAAGGAAATGCGCGCGAATGTGTTTCAGGTTTGGACGGAAAAGAAGCCGAACGTGCAAGGTTTATTGATTGTATGATTTAACATTCAATTAATTTTATTTAAAATGGAGTGGTCAAAAGAGAAATCTTTTGAATTAATTAATTTATATAAGCAACATGAGTTATTGTGAAAAGCAACAAAATCCACTACATTATAATAAATTAAGAAGTAAGACGCACGTGAGGAAATTGCTCAACAAATTAATAAAGATCCGACAGAATGTAAAAAGGAAATGACTTCGATATTAGAGCTTCTGGCTTTTTTGTCGCGCTTAACGAATAGTAAATATAAATATACGCCGCTGGAGTTATCATGCTCTACTGTAATTACTGGGAACAGCAAAAACGCGTTCTGTTTGTTTTTCGGTTCGCCGAAAATAAAATCTTTTTTAAATGATATTTTCTGTTCGGCTTATTGCCATTCGCCGGAATGTTCTAGTCTGTACGAAACTTAACAAATTAATTTAATAAAAGCAAATCAATTAGTCATAATTAATTGCCAAATAATATAAATATAAATTAATAAATTAAATTTTATAAAACGAATGCTACTGAATAATGCTTCATCTCATTGAATAATGCTTAAATGACGCTGACCATACGCACGGGAGAAAGTCAAGCACGCCGGTATGTGATCTTATGCCGCCTGCTATACGAAAATACTGATAACTGTCGGAAGATTTGTCTTAAATATGTGTGTGTGTGTGCATTTACACAAATAGTATATATTCACTTCTGCATTTTTTGGGAAAGGCTATTTTTAAGAATTTAAATGAGACTTATTTTCAATAAACCGCTATGCTTCTCACCATTTGTGTTGTCGACCGATTAAGTCTTCTCTCATTGGACAATACTTCTACAAATTTCAGTAGAAGAGGTTTTGAAGCTATGCTCCCCAAGAGTTTAGTCGCGTAAAGCTACTGCTACCACAGCGTAGGAGCCGCCACCACCACTTACGTTTTCGTAGATTTTCGTCAACATGATAATGCAATTTTAATATTTAAAATTGCCAGGCGAAGCAATGAAGCGTTCCCAAGCAATTTCCTAAAATGTTGTACAAGAATAAGAAAAGCAGTATAGTGGTCAGAAGCACAACCTCGATCCTGCTTTAATCAAATCAAATTCTGTAACAAATTTTCCGTTTTGTATCAAATAATGAAAAGCTCAAATAAACTGCAGTCAAACGCAGTTACTGTTTCTAATGCCACATATTCAGAACTCCAGAAAATCCATTTTAAGCCTGCCATTAGAAACATAATACCCATTCCTTTGCAGCACGAAAACGCGCAACTAAGTAATTGCCAAGATTTGAAGCTAGAGTATCTACTGCATTCCCTAACCTTGTCACAAATGATTATCATGTCTTTGGTCCACTTAAAAAAGCAGAAATTTAGGAGTAATGACAAAATGAGTGAGGGGGTTCATGAGGCTACAACCAGGCGGGTGTATAAGAGATTAGTGGAACTCCGACATGAGTTCCGAAAAACGAATCTCAATTCAAAAAGTCGTGAACACTGCTTGCGAAGTGAAGAATGGCACAGAAGAAAACTATACAATGATGACTATCAACTTAAGAGAAGAGAAGTCTTTTGTTAGCTGGAACAAGATAATTGATTTGTGGTTTCGATTGTAAACTTAAGTATTACCCATTATATAATATTCAGTGTATGAAACGTAAAGGTATTATTTTCTAAACAAACCTAATGTGATCATTACAAACCTTTTGGAACCCACAAAGAGCCTCGACCAATTGCAAATCAAGTTGTAAAACCAGATCGCTGCCCGAATGTTTAAAAACCGGATGTTCCTTTTCATCCAATACAATGATGATGTCGCCAGCTTCTAACTCGGGTTCTTGATCACCTTCACCATTAAAGATGATTTTCTGCCCGTCTGTCATACCCTTATCTACATGAACTTCGAGAATTTTTCGATCGCGAACCACTTTTTTGCCGTTGCATTGTTTGCATCTGTCTTTTGGATTTATTCGTTCACCTGTACTCAAGTTTAAAAATAACTAAAAATTATAGGATTTATTCACATATAATTAAGATAACGCGTAATTTTATTAAAAATAATAAACATATTAACAAATCTTTACCTTGTCCACGACAATCTTGGCACATGGATTGTATTTGTTGAATCATTCCAGGTCCGAGCTGTTGAACGTGAACTTGCATTCCAGTGCCTCTGCATGTTGGACATTCTTCAACAGCACCTTTCTTACCACCTCTACCCTCGCATTTATCACAAATCACGTTCTTCTGTAGAGCTAGCTTACGCACTGCCCCCTTGTACAATTCTTCCAAAGTCACGCTGAGCTGATGTACAACATCCTTACCTGCAATAGAAATTATTTATTTCATCAAAATCACAAAGTATGATAAAACATTGTTAATGGAAGATTCAAAATATTACGTATTTCCAATAAATTCAAAAGGTTTTCCAACAAATCTGTTTATTATGTACAAATGGAATAATTCAGGCTTTAGTAAACCGACGCAGACATTAAACCGGTTTGATGTATGATTTAACGTACGCATTTTTTTCGTCTTGGTTCAGTATTTGTTATCACCAATTGCGCTTGTATACTTGCATTAAGTGTATACACTTACTTATATTAAGTGACACTTTTATTGTATTAAGTGTTTTCTCGGCTTGTCTTTGGCTGATGGGCACACGCCGAATATTAAACATCATACCTTATTTGAAATCTCTTACAACATCAAGAACAGTGGTGCATATCATATCTTGGTGGCTCTTTTTGTTCAGATGTTATAGCCCGTCAAAATGCCCCAACATGCCTAAAAGAAATCATGCATAATACGCTTTAAAAACGATATTATTCTCCAAAAATAGATTACACCATAACTGTAATCTATAGATATTTGTTATAAAACATTAAACTTTAATAAATAATGTTTTTTCATGGTTTATTTAATAAAGAACAGTAATTGACAAATAAATTGTAAGCAATTTTAAGACGGCCTGTTATTCAATAACTGTTGTACTTAATTTTACAGTTGCTGAATAACAGGTGTCTTAAAATTGTTTACAATTTATTTGAGTTCTTTATTAAATAAACCATGATAAAACATTATTTATTAAATGTTTTATAACAAATGTCCATGTAGTCATTTGTTATAAAACAAATGTACAGTTATGGTATAAAGCATTTTTGGTGAGTAATATCGTTTTTAAAGCGTTTTATGAATGATTTCTTTTAGGCATGTTGGGGCAGTTTGAAGCATGTTGGGGCAGTCCTGAACAAAAAGAGCCACCAAGATATCATATGCACCAGTGTTCTTGATGTAAGAGCTTTCAAATAAGGTATGATTTTCGGCGTGTGCCCATAAGGCAATGACAAGCCGTTTTCTATAACAAAGGAACAATTGTCGTCCTCGCGTAATACAAAGACAAAAATGTCAAACTCAAATCCTATAGCTATAAATATAAACGCACCAAACAACCCAATAATATTAAATTTGTTTTTTATATGCATGATGTTTATTTTGCAAAAACAAAAGTCCAATAAAAATTATTAACACAAATTAACTTCATATCATCATACCAGCGTACGAATATTACTTGAGTTAACAGCATTTAAACTGATAACAGAATTTATACATAATTACGCCTACATAAAATATACAAGAAGAAACGGTACTCTTAGTTTTTAAAGACTCAAAGAACTTGATATACACTAATGTATTACCTCTACGTTCGCGTTTACGTCTGCCTCCCAAGCCTCCGCTGAAGAACATGTCAAATAGATCCATCGGACTTGAAAATGATGCTCCAACACCACCCTCTTTAAGCGCCTGTTCACCACCCTGGTCATAAATTTTTTTCTTCTCTGTATCTGATAGTGTCTCGTATGCTTGTGAAATTTGTTTGAATCTTTCACCCTCATTAGGATTTTTGTCTGGATGATATTTCAAAGCTAGTTTTCTGTACGCCTTTTTCAATTCGTCTTGGGTAGCTGAAGGCTTAACACCAAGAATATCGTAATATTTGGTTTCTTTTACCATTTTTCCTCACGCACTACAGGAATGTTATTATATAATGATAAATTGTCAGTGTCAGTCTTTAATTTTATTGCAAAATATTCTAGAAGCTTACATCAAATACGCAAAACCCACGTTTACCGATGAATCGTTACACAGAAAGACAGAATTGACGAAATAGTTATAATATCTCGCGAAGGGAAGCACGATCTCTAACGCATGTGCAGTTCACAGAAGAGTTTCTAGAATAAATTTTGTGCATGTTGCCATATTTAGCATATTATACTATTAACAAAAAATTCGTGGACGTGATCCCATCTTTCATATACTAGAAGTCCTACGTTTTGTATATCTGGCATAAAACAAAAGTTGAACCTATTAATTTAAATATTTTTTTGGAAAATTATTTACTTTTTTAGATAACTTTGAATTTTTTTTTATTACCAATGTGTACGAGAGATTTGAAAACGAAAATCAATTGTCATTCATATTATAGCATACGTATGTGTTGTGCATATGCTATGCATTATTATTGAGAATGTGTTTCCGAATAACAAATGAAGAATTTTATCTAGTGCCTATATATTTGGAACTATAAAAGTTAGGCCAATCGTACATGGTATCATTGTAATGCAAATCACAAGGGCTATCAAAATATAAGAAAACATACAGGGTGTTACTAAAAAGTTTTTGAAACAACATTTTATTGCTCAAAATTGTTTCGGAATATTCTATTATTCATGGGTGCAAAATTGAGATCCCCTGGTCTTACATAAGTTCCCCAAGTTTCATAAGAACCGAGATATTTAGGGTAGTACACTTTTTTTTAAGGTCAAATTACTCCGGTGATATGACGTGCGATTTTTTAACGTCGCTTAAATATTAAAGGAACTTTCAACACAAGAAATTTAAAAAAATTCTTGCGAAACTTTTCGAGAAAATTGACCCTAAAGTTAGCAAAAAATAACAACCTGTATATATGCTAATTTGTGATTTTGGAAAAAATGTTTCAAATAAAATCGGAGGAACTTTACGTAGCCTACGCAAAAAGTTTATTCGAATGTCGTATCTTTTATCGTTCCTGAGATATTTCAAAAAGTTTGTAAACTTCAAACGTGGCAACACCGCTACCTATGCATTTTGGCAATATGGGACTTTTTTGTTAGATGCATAATACAAGGTAATTTGTAAAAAAATTAAAAAATCCGTTTTGCGGATTCACACCTATCTACCAAATTTCATCGAGATCGGTCCCATAGGGAAGGTGAAATTCTTGAACATACAAACAGACACCGAAAAAACCACACTTCTTTTAAGTTTTTGAGCAGTTTTTGTTACAAAAAAACAGTTTATATGAAAAATTGTTTCTTATGGCTCCCTCTTTGAATTGCGTATTAACAGATTCCAATAATTTCAATACAGGAGACGTACTTAGGTAAAATAGAAAAAACTCTCAAAACATGAATCCTATATCTGTCATATACCTATATGTAATACATATGTATGTGACCTATGACAGATAAAAATTAAAGATAGTTTTTTTAATTAATTAATTACTAAAATTTATAACATATCAACGTACAAGTTACACTATATATATTATATAATTAAATATGCTTTGCGATGAGAACCCATACAACCTTGCGCAGATGCGTTTGGTTGGTATGAGGGTTCTACGCTGGTGTTTGTATTTCTTAATATTAATTACAGCTAACTAATCTTAAAACTAATAGTGAGTCCTTTAGTATATGAAAGATACAGTAAAAACAATAAAAGTGTATAGTAGAAATAAAAGGCCAAAGTAGATTGCTGGAGAAAGTACAGAAACGTTTACGAATATTTTGTACAAAATTGGAATAAGCTATTAGTGTTTACTGTTCTTGGCTCCGGGTTTTGATAAATAGTTTCTAGCAAATTTCTTGAACTGTTCAAATGTTCTTGATCCTTGCAGTGGGCCTTTCATTACAGTCCAATCGCTTTGAAATTATGTTTACCCCTATTAGTTCTTATATTTACAAAGTAGATACCACTTGCATTTTTGAGCAAATATTTGTGCACTTCGCTGTTGTTTTAATGATAGGTTATGTTTGTTTTCATTCTGTTTTATTTTATGGATGAACTCGTTTTCATAATATATTATTTTATTTATAATTGAGTTTTCTTATAATGTCATATAATTTTGTAATTCATTTATATGGGAGGTTGTAGATAGTTTTTAAAGATTTATTTAATAGTCTAAGTATTGAGATTTTCTTTGTTGTTTGGCTTCAAATTACACACTTTTCTTTTCACGGGGGGCAAATTTTTTTACATAATCCAATCAACTGATTTCAACCAAAAGGAAACTAGATAATTTAGCTTAAATGAGATAAAATAAGCATTCGGAAGGTATATCCTATATCCTATACATCACGAATTTGATTATAAGATATATATGGATAGTTATCGATAAACAAACATCGGCACACAGATTACAAGAATCCGTTAAACTAAATCTACTATATTGCTTTGTTGTTTTCGTGATTAATCATTGAATGTACAAAGTCGTGTGGGGAACGTGGCTAGTAAAATTTACTATAGTTGTGCGTAATTCTCGCAGATGCCGCGTCAATAAAATCGATGTTTCAACTCTTTTCTGAATATACAGGAGTGAGACAGTTAAGATCTTTTATCCTGAATGCATTATTAAAGCAAAATGTCGTATGATGCCTCTTTCCATAATATTATGCAATATAATTATTTAAAAATTGTGTATGGTTGTAGCTACAAATTGATTTATTTTTGATATTTATAATTAACGTTTTTGTAAAAGACAATTTACATAAATCAGTTATACCATTATTTTTATTTATAAAATAAATAAATTTCTTTTAGACTATAAGAATCTTAAACTAAGGTTCTAATATTTTTAATGAGGTTATTATTATTTTCTATTTATATTTAGTTAATCAGGTTTATTTGATAAAGGGAGCCTACTTAAAATAAGAGAGGACTTATATAATTAAATGTGAAATATAAAAGGTTTTTATAAACAATTTTTTATATAAATCAATACAC
Organism: Adranes taylori; assembly: GCA_009867245.2. Classification (NCBI taxonomy): domain Eukaryota; kingdom Metazoa; phylum Arthropoda; class Insecta; order Coleoptera; family Staphylinidae; genus Adranes; species Adranes taylori. The sequence goes on from WYDF02244191.1 coordinate 11,760, forward strand.
GTGTTTTATTATTTTTGAAAGAAAATTATTAAAAAATAGATTTTACTTACGTAAATATATAATCATAAAATTGCATTGTATATATATAACCAACTAAAATTTTATGTATGAATTAAAATTTATCAAAAAGTTTTTCTTGTGGAAAATAAATTTTCAATATTGTCGGCAAAATTAATATTGAAAATGTATTTTCTACAAGAAAAATATTGTAAATTAATTTTATTGATATAGTTTTCGTTTATAAATAAAACGATTAAATTAATGAGTGACTATGTAGATTATTGTTTAGAGTTTTGATAACATGTATAATAGAGTTTTGATTTATAACAAAGATTTATTATATAAGAATTCAACTAAAAGCTCAGAAAAGAACCATCTATGCTAAAATAAATTAGATCAACTATTTAATTAAGATCAAAACTATAGTTGTGCACAAAAGGCTAGATGGTTATAGCAAAAACTCAAATGACTTTTAAGTGTATCTTTCATTGCTTCTCGAAGAGGAGAGGGTATTATCTGTAAGCAGTTTCTACGATTTAGTCTGAAGTTAAGCGACTAGAGATGCAAAGGCAATTTAAATTTAAAACTATTTGTGAGGAGTCATTACATTTGATCTTTTAGACGCCTATACAATTTTCTTATTTTTTTAGTTCTGATTAATGTTATAAATATTACGTATAGATGGAACACTTAATAAATAAAGATTTGATTTGTTTATGTAGAAGTCATAGTCGGTAAAGGAAGTAAACCTAATTAGGCGCACTATTGCAAGGTCTGTAGAAAATTCATTAAAATTAATATATTTTAAATAATATAAATTAATGAATGATTTAAATAAGAATATTGTTTGATTTGAGGAAAATCCTACATATAATAAGAAGTTTCATGTAAATTATATATTTTTATGAGAAGATACATTTTTATTTCAAGAATTGCTACCCAGGTTGATCTATTTATATAGCGGAATTACAAGGAATCAACAAAGAAATTTTATTTTTACACCGGTCACTTTCTTATTATATAGTTTTCAGAACCTTTCCCTTATAATAGTTATAAACTTTTGAGCTTTTGAAAATTTTAAAAACAATTCTTGTTTTGTTTTTGTACATAGAGGTTATGATAAAAAAATACGTAATGAGCTTTAGCAATATTCTGTCTTTGCCGGAATTGTTTTGACCACATTTTGCCTTTCTCTCTTTTATGTTTGTCTTTTTGTTTATATATCTTCCGTTTTAAACTCCATTTAAGCTTGAGAACCTACTTTTAGAGGTTAAACAATTTATAAAATATATTTAATTAATGTACATAAGTAGAATTCTAATGAATTACAACTAAAATTTATTTCCTTACGTTTTCCTCCATGCCCCACGCTTTGTTTGCTAGATCACTTGATTTTGATCAGTAACAAAGAGTTTTTTTAATGTTATAATAAAAGTACATCCTTGTTTTTACATGTTTATTCACGACCAGTTTCGGCTTTTGACCATCATCAGGTGAAACACTTCATAACTAAATTATATTTCACCTGATGATGGCAAAAAGCCGAAACCGGTCGTGAATAAATAAATTAAAAACAAGGAAGTACTTTTATTAGAACATTAATTAGAAAACCTTGCTAACGATTTAAAACAATCATGAAAGAATTTTTTGATTGGTTGCCGTTTTTTTATACAATAGCGTTAGGAACTTGCTATACACTTCCTCCGCAAACGAAAGAACTTCCTCCCACGTTGCAATATTATTTGGTGCCATCGTAGTTACTCACTTTTTGATAACAATATTGTAAAGAAAACATGAAAAATATCGTTTCTCAAGCTTGAAAACAAAGACGGATATATTGCTTAGAAAAGGATAGACTGATTCTCGCCAATGCTTTAGGTAGTGATTTTAGAAATGATTTTCAATTAATTATGTGTAAATTTCGTGTAAACTTCGTAAGTACCGATAATCGCATAAAACCTTGCGATAATCACTGAAGTTAGAATCCCACTACACTCTGTTTTATGCGTATAACGTATAAACATATTGTTTTAAATTATAAATCGATTAATTTTTTATTACTGCGAATTGTGTATGCTTTCATCTTTGTCTTTTGATCACCACAAATATTTTGCCGCTCTGGTGAATTCAGGTGTATTGCACCCTGACATGAAACGGACGGTTATATACTGAGTAAATTATCTGTGATGTGAATCTCCTGCTTATGTGATAACATTAGATAACCATAACATCATATCATGCTATTTACTCCAAAAAACTAATCAGTTATCGTTCGTACAACGATTGATTATGATATCGTTACATTAAAATGTAACATTTTACATACATTGTATTAAAATGTCTGTAATAGCCATAGGTAGCAATGTATTCGTAGATCGTGTGTCAAACATAAAATTCTTTGATTCACGTACTTTAATTTCTATGCATATTATGGAATATCATATGTAAACCAAATTTTTGAACCTGTTACTGCTTAAAGATACGGATGTTTCGTAAGGCGGTCCAGTTTGGAAGTAACAGTAGGTATGGACCACCAAAGTCCAAATTGTTGTCCTATATAGATAAATCGTCTATGGCTAATGTTCAAGTATTCTATGTTTATATTTACATGCTTAATAATAAACATTGTTAACAATTAAGAAATATGATTATAGATTAAATTGATAAAAGTAAGTATTTTGGTGCAAGTTATGTTTTATAAATAAGTTTTAATTGAGTTAATTTCAGTTTAAGCATTTATTTCACTTTAATGTAAGGATTTTTTATTTCTTTGAATTAAAATTAATAAAATTAAAGGTGTGGAGGAGGCATCTCGGCTTCCGCCAGAGGTTTTTATTTGTTTCTTTACACATATAATTTATAAAAAGCAGGTAAATGAAGTGTAATAGTTTTTTAGATTTAATGTATTTATTATTATTTTACTTATTTGTGATAAGATGATTGATTCATTCATGGTCTGATATATACTTCATATTTTTCATTCTGTATTTCCTATTCTAAATTTTCTTTTTTCATATTGCTACGAGTATGTTTATATCATGTTGCTTACAATTATAACAGTATATTCACGTTTATGTTTTAGTATATAAATACGGCCTGAAAGGAATAAAACGTGGAAATTTTACAATAAAAAGTCGGATTGATCCGCCACCTTTTCTTATCTTTCATATAGTAGAAAAATAGTGAAATAGATGTCAAATAGCCATAGAAATAAATTTCATATAGCCAAAAGATGTAGCATAAAGCATAGGATTTATTTAGGTTTGATTATGTCGCCATTAGCTCGTCTATTCAATTTAACTAGTAGTAGATTTATTGAAATTCAATATATTAAATTCTTAATGCTAAAAATACTTAAAAAGTAAATTACTATATGACAAAATAAAAATATAAACAAAAAACAAATACTTTCCCCGCCTAGTTGTGTGTATTTAATATAACGATAATTTTTTCTAAATGTGCATATTGATTGATAGCTTGTATAGCATAATTGCATCATAATATAGTGATTGCTTAGTTTTACTTTTGATGCTTTCTCCATGTAAAAGTTTTTATTACTATTGGCTCTGGTACCAATATTGTAAATTTCATTTAAAGTTCTAATCTTTTTCATTAAATATTGAGGAAGAAGATTATTTATCATTTTATATATCAAGACCATAACTTGGTAATACAGATGTTGGTATGTACCTAGACAGTTTAAGCACTCTAGCATGTCTGTTATTCTTGTTATGTTGCACCGGAGAATTATTCTCATACACTGGTTTCGTATCTTTTGGAACTCTTGTTGATAGCCGTGATTTAGAAAAAAGAAAATTGTTACACAGTAGTTTAAGTGGTTACTTATAGATTTATATAATAGTTTTTTTGACCAGTCTTATTTCTTTGCTAATGTGTCTAAAATAATTTGTTTTATTCCACAACTTCGTTATTAGCATTTCAGGCTTGTTCGTTGAAGGTTAATTTGTTGTCAATGTTTATTCCCAGATATTTAATTGAATTTACATACTTTATTGCATTTTTGTTGATTATTAATTTTTTGCTTGGACGTTCATCTTTATTACTTTCGTTCGCTTTAGTTATTTACTAACAATGAGTTCATCATTAACCACTCCTCAACACGTAGTAACACAGTCTGCATTTTGACTGGTTGATTCTATTTTAGGTGCAGTAACTGCTAGCATAGTATTATCTGCAAATAAATAATATCCGCTTTTTTGAAAAATAAGTTGTTGGCAAATAGGAAAACAGAACTCAATAGGTGTTAGGATAAGAATTGATTCGCATAGAAACACAGAAATTTTGGAGTGCAAAAATCGTGAATTGGTCCTATCACGATACGGTTTCCGTATTTTAATTTTGTTTTCATCATGTCACGTTATAATTTGTCTAGTCCGTTTAATTAGCTCAATAGGTCTGTAGGATAGGAATCGATTATTATAGAAATGCACATCTATAGGTTTGCGGCAACTGGGTACTTCCCGCCTTTATGTTTAATACTATGTCGGTTTTAATAAGCTGTTTGTTCGACCGAATAATTATAACTGACATTTATACCTGAACAATGGTTTAAATGTCAGTTATAAACCATTAGTCAGTAGCCGATTTCTGACAGGGGGTTAGTTGAGTGTATGTGATCTGATCAGTTTGCGTCCTTCAAGCTGTTCTGATCAGTTCTGATGTTGGAATCTCCTATGTTCCTATATTACTCATCACTCTGTAACTAACATTAGTTTTGATTCAAATAATTTTGTTTTAGGGTTAAATTCGAATGACTATAATTAAAAATGACTTCTCAAACGAGCACAAATGACATGGAAACATTATTTAATCTCCTAATAAAAAATGGTAGAGATATTTTAACTGGAGCGACAAAACTGTTACTTCCCGTAGATTATCTACAAAAAGTCAATAGATCTCTAGCTTCCTATTTCGTAGATCGTTCAATACCTGAAGGACTTAGTACATTTGATTTATTTTTATTTATGAATATGATTCACAAGTGTTTAGGTTTAAAAATAACGGGGAGTCATAGTGGTCCAATTGAGGATTCAGTTACTCTTTCTGAATTTCGTGATTTAAAACTCTTAGAAATACATAGTACTAAGCTGTTAACAATTACGGGCTTAAAAGATCTACGAACACAGCTCGAATATATGAAATGTGTACGAAGTATTGATACGCTGAAAGAATTGATTCATACTTGTGGAGGTGATGAATGTAATGCAGAATTTTGGACGAATCTTCGTAAACTGGTATGTACTTACAATTCTCTTAAATCTCTGGATGATAGTTTGCAATATGTGATGTCGGTGACTGTTTTGGATTTAAGTCATAATGAAATTGAAGACATTGCACCTTTAAGTTGTATGCTTAATTTGAAGTATTTGAATTTAGCTTATAACAAGATGCAGAAGATTCCAGAATTTCGTGATGCATTACATTTACTTCAGGTATGAAAATTTCATTTCACTAAATCAAACTTACCTTATGTTGTTTATGTTGTCTATATAATAATTCAGATGTAAGTAAATTAAAAAGAAATCTTGAAGTTCTAGAAGGTTTATAAGAGAGGCAGAAGTAGGAAGAATATCGTATTTAAAATTATTATTGTTAGTATGTTTTTGTTTCCTTTTCTCAGTACTCTTTTAACACTCAGTACTTTTTTCAAAAATTTTTATGAATACCCTTTCTCCGTTTTTCTTTCGTATTCTGTCCTTCATGAGAGAGGACGCCGAAAAAAGGTACTAAAGACTGAAGGAATTTGAAGATGGTTGAAGATACAAGGATGTTGTCTACATAATGATAGGCTGTAGAGATCTGATGGCGACTGCAGAGTCTTGTTAAAGCAAAGTTACTCATACCTCCCTAAAAGAGTTTGTCCAACGTCAAGCTTTAATAGGGACGATTATTGTTTCATCATTATGTCAACGTTTTGTTTACGCAATAGCAACTAAATAACAAACGTGAAAATTTGTTTTCCAATCATTCAGAGTCCAATAAAATATTTTAAGTGTGTGGGATATATATGAAGACGTATGGATACGTTTTGGAAGATTGGGAACATCTAAGAAAACTAAACATTATTATATAAAGCTATCTGATAAAGTTATTTATTGATTGTTACTGCAGTTTTGTAAATTCGTATATTTAATATCCTTGCCAAACGAGACAACACCGATAAAACCATGAACAAAAAATGAAAGGATCGATGTGGGGTGAATACTTTCACATAAGTTCAGCTGATAGCTAAATTATGGTATGTGTGCCATTAGTTAATGTAAATACAAAAAGTATGTAAAAGACGACGAGCCCATGAAAACCATTTTCATTTAACAAAGTTTGGAGGAGATCAAGATTTGTCTAACCGAGAGTTTTTAAGAATATCTATCTGGAACAAACTCGAAATTTAAATAAGTCGTTCATTAACTTTATCAATATTGTTAAGGAGAGGCACTTTTATTTCTGAAAAAAAATATTATATTCTTTTATCAACGCTCAGCATCTTATTGGGACAAATTGACATATAAAATTAGGGTTGATGCATGATTTTGTTAAAACACTGAATAACGGAGTAGGATTTAAATATTTAACTTCAGTGTTTCCTAATTTAAATACAGTCAGATTAAAAGTTGGAATTGTTCCAAAGTTGGATCTCCAATTAGAAACTGACTCAAAGACGAAAAACTTGATCTAGTGTAATCACTTAGAGCTACCGGCGTTGATGTTATTCCAACCGGATGTCAAAAATCCATATTTTATACTCTCATCTTGATTTTCTCACACAAAATTTGAGTCCTGCGAATGATGTACAGGAAAAACGTTTTCCCATGACATTCTCCATTACGCAGCGTTACCAAGGTAGATGAGATAAATCAATGATGAGTAACCAATGTTGGTTTCTACAAAGAGGAAAAACCAACAGTGGAAGAAGTAACACAAAAGGAAGAAGAAATTGGTTCACCGACTTTTACGCAAATAGTTGGAAAAATGGCCTTAAGTACATTCAAAATTTTTATGTTATAAAACGTGGCTTTTAGAATTCTTTTTGAATTTCGTATGTTTAACAATTTCTGAAATGTATATAATAGAAACGTGGAGAATGATGGAAAGAACCTGACTTTGCATAAAAGGAAACAAAACACATTTGCAGACCTGTTTCTGTTTCTTTTTTAATTTGTGAACTAATTCAATAATAATTTTATAAAACGAAAAATGAACGATATATTATTCTTAAAACAAGATTATTAATTACTTTTATCATGAACATTTTTATTATTATTTCCACATTGTTTCTAAATTTAAAAGTATATTTTAAGTAGGTACCAATAAAATGTTATTACCTTCTATAGAATAAAATTTAATACTTGTTTTGTTGATACCAGAAAACTTTAAGTGTATGATTTCAATTACATAGGTAGTAAAATTTCATAATTATAAATAAAAATTACATAATTCAACTAGAGATATTCGTGTAGTAATTTTACGTAGAAATCGACTAAATCTCTGGCCAGCGCAATATTGAAGTTTTTAGATGATCATCTATTTATAAATGTTAGTACATGGATCTCACTTTATCTTTGTTAGACTGATTAGCTCATATACTTCGACATATTTACCACCAATTAAATATAAATAGTGTTGTAGTGAACACGTCTAACGTAAATGATGAAAGTTAAATAAAAATCTTCAGATTTGAACAAACATCATCCGGAAATTTAATTGGAATCATAAATGTTGAGGCAGAATGTTTCTGTTTCTACAATTTAATAGTAAGAACTGTTGATTCTTTAGGTTGGCATGCCTTTTCTTGAAACGGTACCATCTCTTTAGGAGAGTAACACAACTCACCCCATAAACGGAACGTATCTCTGAAAAAAACCTCAGGATAGGTCCGTGCACAATTGAATTGTGATGTACTGATCACGCCCAACGTAAATGATGAAAGTTAAATAAAAATCTTCAGATTTGAACAAGAAAATATTATATTTATATTAACTCCGTTTTGGTATTATTTGTCGACTTTTTGGTTTTCGTGCTTTAAAACCATCACCAGGAAATTTAATTGGAATCTTAAATGTTGAGGCAGAATGTTTCTGTTTCTACAATTTAATAGTAAGAACTGTTGATTCTTTAGGTTGGCATGTCTTTTTTTGTAACCGCACCATCTCTTTAGGAGAGTCTCACAACTCACCCCATAAACGGACCGTATCCCTTGAAAAAAAGCTATCATGAAAGGAGCTATCATGTTTTTTTTCAAGAGATACGTTCCGTTTATGGGGTGAGTTGTGTTACTCTCCTAAAGAGATGGTGTGGTTTCAAGAAAAGGCATGCCAACCTAAAGAACGAACAGTTGTTACTATTAATTTGTAGAAACATCAACATTCTGCCTCAAACATTTATGATTCCAATTAAATTTAGTTGTCCAAATCCGAAGATTGTTAATTAACTTTCATCATTTATGTTGGACGTGATCACTACAACACTATTCAATTTTGCACGATGCTATCCTGGGTTTTTTTCAAGAGATACATTCCATTTATGGGGTGAGTTGTGTTACTCTTCTTATGAGATGGTGCGGTTTCAAGAAATGGCATGCCAACCGAAAAAAACTGCAATTGTTACTATTAAATTGTAGAAACATCAACATTTTGCCTCAACATTTAAGATTCCAATTAAATTTCCTGATGATTGTTTTTAAAACCCGAAACCCGAAACGTCGACAAATAATACAAAAACGGAGTTAATATAAATATATTTTGTTGTCTAAATCCGAAGATTTTTATTTAACTCTCATTAAATATAAAGATATTTATTGGCTTAAATTTTACAAACGTAATATTCATTTACACTAAGAAAAAAAAAAACTGAAGCAACACATTATCAACTTCTTATTCTTATCCTTTATATCTTTTGTTGAATCTACTACTACTTATTATTTTCCCTTCTCTTTCCTGTTTCTCTTTATGCTTCCTGCAGTCTTTCACTCTTTCATCCACCTCTTCAATCACCCATTGCCCTTCTCTTATTTTTCTTTCCCATACACCATCGATCATCCAACTCTTTCATAAGCTTTTTCTCTTTCTTCCGCATTCATTCCTTCTCCCTTACATATGAATCTTAGGTACTTATATTTTTTCACACGGTCTGTTCGTTTTCCATCTACTTCAAACACGTTTTTCCGCTATCACTCTTTTTCCTGCACACCATCACTATACTGTTGTTTTCACATGTTTTCACTATTCCTCTCCTCAACATATATCCACTCTTTCAATCACATCTTTCATTTCTTCCCTATTACTCACCATACATTCTATATCACCCGCATAACCTAAAGTTTATATTTTCTTTTTTTGTCAATTACAGCACTTCTTGCTTGTTGATTTCTTAATACTTCCTCCAAATTCGAAAATAAATATTAAATAAACTTGCACTCGCACTCATTAGACAACCCTGTCTTACTTCTTTTTACACTTCAAACCATTCTGACACTATCTTCTTACTCGTACCCTCGCCTGTTCATACATCCTCGTTATCGTTTCACAAGATTTCTTATCTAAACTCGCTTTTTCCAATCTCTCTCTCTCTAATTTACTTTATCTAACCCTGCTTTCAAATTTAAAAACAGAATATACAATTTATTCCTTTTACATATTTCCTACTGAATTATATAATTTAGAGTTACGATGTTATACATTGTTCTCATTCCCCTTCTAGATATAGTCTGCGTCAACGATAGCACCTCTTTGTTTCGTGTCAAGTTCCAGCGTTCTGTTTTTGATTTTTGTAAACAACCTGTATAAACCATATACAGTAGTTATCCGCTGGTAGCTTTCTATATTGCCGTATCTCCTCTTTTATAAATCGACACTATTTCTGCTTTCTGCCATTCCTCCGGTATATCACATTTTACCTTCCACATCGTATTAATTCCTCTCGCTAACGCTCTCATTCATTGTTCATTCCAACACTTCCATATATCCACGGCCATTCCATCCTCTCTCATGCAGCTACCCTCTTTTTATTTCGTTAATATCTTTTATTACCTCCTGACCCCAAACACTCTTCCACACAATGTTTTCTATTCTTTTTACCCTTGGTTTTATCTCTATGCCTTCCTACATTTTAACTTCCACTCACTAAAATTTATATTTCCCTCTAAACATTTGGATAATTCTTTCTATGTATTTTTATTCCTCACGTTCTTCCATCGTTTTTTTTTCTCCTTACATAATTTACACTTCTTTTCCACTCTCCTTAACCCTCTAAGAATTCCCCTTTCTCTCACGATTTCTCCCCATCTCTAACTTTTCTTAATAGCATGTTTACTTTTTTCTATTTTGCTCACATTTGTTATCACACTACTTCTTGTTTTCTGTTCTTACCTTCATACTCTTTCAACTTATTCTTCATTTTACTTACTATCTCTTGTATACGATTTCATTTCCAAGTTATGTCCTGCAGTTTACTCCTCATCCTGAACTTTTTGTCTTTACCCTTCAGAAAATAATTTTTCTTAATTATTCCCGAATTTTTCCGATCCTTTTCCCATTCTATCTAACCCATTCTAACAAACTTCTACAGGGTAGAGTTTTATAACGTTATAACGGTTATTATGTCTTTACCATTTGCCTTCTCTCTATATATGTTTTGCAGTCCGAAGTTACATCTCCGTCTCCATACTCCATTCTCACATTAGCCTTGTCCTATATATATATATATATTGCTCTGGTTTTAGCTGTTATTGTCATAAACTTTGTTTTAGTATCGTTGACTTCCAGCCTCATCATTTCTGCAGGAGTAATGAAATCTGAGAAGGCTTTGTAGGCCCTGTGATAGTTCTTGTTAATATATCAACATCGTCTGTGTATACCAATACTGTTAGACTTATTGAAGGTGCCCCCCCCCCAGAATTTCAGGCCTGCGTCATGATTAGATTTTTCGAAGACGATATTAAAAAGTTGACACTCTAGCGCGTCTCCTTGTCTTAGTCCCTATGTGTGGCGAAAGGTTGTGATATATAGCTTTGTATTTTCTCAGATGAGATGATGTTAGTCATAGTCATCATTACCAGGCATTTGAGTTTCCTTTGTATTCCTAGCTGTTTCATTGCCTCGTATAGTTTAGGCATCAGTCTACTATCATATGCAGATTTAAATTCGACAAACAAATGACACATATCGATGCTCTGGAGCTTTTTCAAGGATTTGTCAAATATTAGATTTATGGTGGAGGGTCCAGGTCTAAAGCCCGCATGATATTCGCTCAGGCATTTTCTGTGTATGGTTTCAACCTCTCATTCAGCATATTGGATAGGATTTTATAAGAAGTATTAAATACGGTTATGCCCTAGTTTTGGCACTCCAACTGGCTGCTTTTCTTGTGTATTGTGCATATCAATTCTAAACTTCATTCGTTCGGCATCTTCTCTTCTGCATAGCACTTGCTTATAATTTCGTGGATTGTTTGGATTGTTTGGATGAAGACCGTCGCTGCCTGGAGGCTTGTTGTTTTCTAGTCTTTTTATGGCTGCCCTTATTTCTGGGGGTTTTACATGTTCTGTTTAACAGGTGTCAGATCTGTATTTTCTATGCCTTGTGGATTTCCCACCAATTGTTGGAATTACTCTACCCACCTGCTCAAAATGTCTTCCTTATTAGATATTATATTGCCATCCTTGTCCTTACACACAATACCTTATAACTGAATCATTGTTTATCCTTGGATTGTTCTTGTTTATCCTTGGATGTGTTTATCCTGTTTATCCTTGGATTGAATCCCTTCTTTTTGTTGTTAATTTCTCGATAGAATTTCCGGGTATCATTCAGTTATAAGGTATTATCTAGATGTTCTAATAGTCTATTTTCGCTCTCCCGTTCTTGTTCCGCGCTGTTCTATGGTTTTATATGCCTCGTTTTTGTAGGCTGTTACGATCTTTTATTCCCCATCGAACCAATCATTTCTTTTCTGGATTTTACGATTACCTAGGACCGTTTCTGGGAAGTTTTTAGTGATTCCTTGCAGTTCGTCCACATTTCCGGGGCTGATTGATCTCTGTTACATTTTTGTTGTAGTGTCTCATGCAAGTGTGATTGAAAACGTAATTCTATTTCGTCGTCCTTAAGCTGGTGAGTGTTTTATTTCGTTTCTCTAGTACTTTTCCCCTTCTTGACATCCGAGATTCTGTAACGCATTCTCACTCCTACCATATAATGGTCCGAATCCATGTTTGCGCCTCGATAGCTCCTAACGTCCATTAGGTCAGTAAAATGTATTCTATTTATTAAGATGTGATCAATTTAGATCAATTTGGGGAGATCCAAGTGATTTTTTTAATCTTTCGACGTGGGAAGTATTTGCTTCCCAACTACCATATTTTTGGATGTTGCTAGATTAATTAATCTGAGTCCGTTATCGCTATCATGGAGACTATATTTTCCAATGTATTCGTGGTAACATATCTCTTTTTCCGATTTTAGCGTTCATATCCCCAATGATCACTTTGATGTCATTTGCAGGACGGCTGGTCTAGGCTTTTTCGAAGTCCACATAAAACTGGTTTTTCTCTTCCTTTTCCTTAGTGCTCCTCTTCCTCTTCATTTTCCTCATTTATATGCTCATATTGAAAACTTTGCCCTTTATTCGTAATATGCACTATCATTTATAGATTTGAAGTCAATATCGCAATGTTTTACCCTCCGTAATGCTATAAATGCTGTACCTATTTCATGGCGATGTGGGTTACAACTGTAATATATGTCGGGTTCCTTCTTTTGAAGGATACTGTTTCCCGTCGCATTTCTTGTATTGTTGCAATATCGATTTTATAGCTTTGTAACTGGTCCTGCAGCAATTTCTCTAGGGTACTAAATAGAATTCTTACTTTCCAGGTACAAAACTTTAAATCATTATCCTTTGTACCCATTTATACCCCACTCTATTCATCTACTAACAGTTAATCTATGATTATGCTCTTATGTTAATCTGTTCCAATTGCCACTCATGCATCCATTTCCTGAAATCAAATCCATCCAGACAATTAAATCCTTCCTTATTTACCACCTTATCCTTTGATTTCCGCTCAAACCATTCCTCATCCACTCCTAATAACTTATCCCTTTTTCTTATTCTTACATTCCAATCTCATAATTGTTAATGTCTCAAAACTTCCACTCCCTTCACTTATTTTTTCACTCCAGTTCTTAACAACCTTATACCACCCATCTTTTACATACACCATTATCACCAACTATCGTTTCCTTTTTACACCCATATACCCTCATAAATTTCTTCCACGTCACGTTTATACCATTTTTTTTCACTCCACAAACTATTCTTGTTTACTCTTTTTTTTCATTTACACTATTTGTGTCACACACACACCACACGTCTCTTTCGGGAAGATCCTTTGTGGCATTTTCCCGTTCTTGCCCTTCTATAAATGTTTCTATCAATCCCACTCAATCAAACTGCGATATATAATTCCTAAAATATTTTTCTTTTATTTATTAATTTTTTTCTTTTTTTTTCGATTATTTATACCCATGTTTATATACAGTTTTTAATAAGTTAGACTCCTTTAGTCGAAATAGAAATATAAAAATGGTTGAATAACAAATACTGTGGAATAATGCATACACAAAATTAACTACTATCTTTATAACCCTTAATATAATAATCAATCGTTTTGTTTTACTCGTCACAAAACAAAGAACCCGCTCCTTTCAATGCACTTAGTAATCTCTAGGAATAGTCCTCATATCGGGAAAGGCCTGAGAAGTTCGTTAGAAACAGAAAACATAGCACATGTTCTAAATTGTATTAGGTTTGTTTTATCCGAAACTTCATTAGAAGTTTCGTATGTATACTGTATCCACTAAAAAAACATGTTGCTTACGGAAAATTTTCGTTGCTTGAAATGTTGTCTGTTGAGTTCTTTAAAAGAGCTATTGGTATCGCTGGACTTTATTGTAGTAATAAAGATTACCAAGTTTATCTCAATCCAGTATTATATATGTACAGAAGAATTATATTTCTACGTTCTAGCTATGGATAAAAATATTTTAAATTCGTGGTATGATGGAACTTTGGGTTAAAAACGATGTTTGAGGCTTTCGTTAAGAAATTGATGCCAAATTTATTATACCTACTAGTTAATGACTTCAAAATAAAATGAAAAAAAAATAATACAGGATCCGAGGGAAGTTCTATTACAGATTCGAAACGTCATAACTTCTATATATTTTTTGAAATATTTATTTCAAATTCACACAAAATATTGAAAATATAACGCAATCAATGAATTTCAATTCATTGCTCGATGAACATTGCACGATTTCAGTTCATTCCTTCTGCTTTGTTTATGGCCTGCAGTTAGGGAATGAACGAGTTGGACACTGCACAAACATGCCGTTGTGAAATCTTTGCCTATTATGTACGCTTTCAACGCGTCCACACTCTCACATGTCTTCGTCGACACACTGACCTCTAACATACCCTGTAGATATCTGGAAGGAACTCTTATGTTTCACTAAGTAGTTTTAATTAATTTTATTGGGATTTTCACCCCTTTCGCTTGCTCTACGATAACTCAATTAGTTGGAAGAAATGCTATAACATTTTATTCTTTTTTTAGATTTTCATTGCAACTCATAATTTAATCGAAGATATTTCTGGCGTATGGAGTTTGAAAGATCTTCAAATATTAGATTTACGTGACAATTGTTTAATGTTACACGAGTCATTGAAACCACTGTCAGCAATATGTACTTTACAGTATTTATCTTTGAAAGGTAACATTGTTTTTAATACCTTAGTATTCTATATTTTGAAATATTCAATAAGAATTTAGTCGATTACGCGCAATTTTTATTTATAAAGGTAATCCTTTAAGTTATCATTGTGACCATCGCAAATTGACTGTTTTCTATGGTTTACATCATCGAACAGCGAGGTCTGATTGTTTTCGACTGGACAACAACAGCTTAACAAAATCGGAATTGAAATGGGTCAATGAAGATCTGGATTGGAATTCAGAGGTAAATTTCATTTGTAATAACGCATCGATTATAATTTAGAAACATTTTATCGAGCGATGTAGCAAATGATTGAATAAAAGTCAAAACATTGAAATGAAGATTACAAACTTGTTGATATCAAGCAGTATTAAAATGAATATATTATAAGAAGATACTAGCTTATACTATATAGTGCACTATAAGATCTTATAGAAGATACTATAAAGAGTATACTTACCTAACTACTTATTTAACGTATGGGCGCTAGTCATGAAGAACTCGAACTTTGCCAATCACTTCATTCCAAGGTCAACAGCGAGGCGCTTTTGGTCCCGAACTCCGAGTTGTCTCACGTCATCTTCCATTTCAGCCGCAGCTGAAGTGGTCGACCTTGATGTCTGCTTTTTCAGGATGTTGTTGGAACACTCGTACCGCTCGTTTTCCCTTCTTTCTAGATGTCCTGCAAATCGAAGTTTTCCTCTTCTTACTGTACTGACATACAAGGTTTTTCATACACGCTGCATAACTCTGTTATATTGTATTCGCACTGGTCCATTTCCATGGACTGGTCCATAGATTTTCCTACTGATTTTACGCTCCCACGTATCCAGTGCTTTCCCTCTTTAGCATCCATGTCTCACTACCATGGATGGCAATTGGCCTAATTACTGTTAGATAAATCCTCTTTATGATCTTACAATTACCATACGAGGAGCGGCTTTCCACATTGAAAGTATCCACCCTACTGGAGCGCAGAAATCGAGGCGACCTAATTGAAACCTAGAAAATCCTTAATGGCCACTTCAGCTGTAACTTAAAGGATCTGTTTTCAAAAAATACAAACTCTCAACTGCCAGGTCACAGGTTGAAATAAAAAATAGAACGATGGAGTAAGAACCCATGGAAACACTTCATCAGCAACAAGGCCGTTCCTCTCTGGAACCCACTCCCACCAGGTGTCATTGAGGCCACCTCAAAACACATGTTTAAAAACAAACTAGATTTACAATAGTGTGTGTACGCGTAATTGCAGCTCTTATCAACTCAGAGTTGTCTACGTTGCAATGTTAATAATAATAATGATATTTAAAGGTTAATTGAGGCTCGAAAGTGACTCCAAGGTCTTTGAAATAACCGACTCTAGATAACACAGCACCATCATTAGGGTAGACAAGATTCGAACATGTACACTGTTTCTAATAGCTCATCATATTACATGTTTCAATATTTAATTTAATGTTATTTAATTCACATCATGAACATACATCATCAATGTCTTTCTGTAGTAAGTGAGCATTGTAAGAATTTTTTACTGTTCTGAATAATTTCAGATCATCCGTGTACAAAAGATCATTACTATATTAAATATAGTTACTGATGTCATTAATAAAACTATTAAAAAAAAGGGCGACAATGATTGGCTTACGGCAGACCCGATGTCATACCAAACTCAACCGATAAGTGGCCATTTATATTTCCGATTTGAGTTCTATTAAGAAAATGATTTTCTAACCATTTACAGAGGTTGATGTGAAAGCCGAATTTATAAAGTTTCTGTATAGTATAGTAGGGTTCATTCTATCAAATGCCTTAGGCATATCCATATAGATTACATAAATTTGTTCATGATTATTTAAGGCTCTTGAGACATATTGAAAAATTCGTAGAAGTAGATAGTCCCTTGACAAACCCATGTTGATTATCAATCGATATACTAAATACATTGTTTGAGATGTAACCAAGTTTTCAAATAGTTTAGGGATATAGTTTTGAATAGATATATCTGGACAAATCTGGATTTTCACATGCTTGAAAAAATTGAGAGCTCCGAGGATCTATTAAAGATGTAAGTTAGTAGCATAAGTACAGAGTGAACATACACCTTAAGAATAATAGGGGTATTCCGTCTCGACCCGCTGAACCACTAACCTTTAGCATAGATAACATTTTGAAAATATCATCCGGATTGAGAAGAAAAGTGGTAATATTTGTAGAAGTATCCATAATATTTAGGAGTTGAATAGAGCTTCGGGCATTATAAACAGAGCCGAAATATTCAACAAATAAGTTTGCCACTGGCAGAGACCCCCCGTGACTGATCGGGCATAGAATTTTCTTCAGATATTTTGTTGTTGATAAATATCCAAAAATATTTAGGGTTTGTACTAACATTGAATTCCAGTTATCGTTTATAGCAGTCGGAAGCCATATTCTTAGCTTGAGATCTTGAGAACTTAAAAAGATCCATATCTCTTAGAGATTTCGAGATTTAGTACGTTAAATGTGCCTTCTTCCTTTCATATACCACTTTTTTCAGTTCAGGAGGAAACCTCGCTTCTCGCCTCAATGTTTCGGGCATTGAAAAGTACGCATCATAAGGAATTATCTTGTTTATTTGGAATTTTTTGAGATTTCATTTTGTGGCTTGAGAAGTTCAATGCCATCTTTATCAACGTGTGAGTTGCTTTGGTATTTCAATCTCATCTAGTTCTAGAGTTTCGTGCTTCTATCTTCTATCTACTTGCCACCTGGAAATCAATATAGAGTTGCTGGACATGTATATTGTATTTGTAGAAAGTCTTTAGTATGCATTGTAGTGTAAAAATGTGCTCAATTGTGGATTGATCATGTATAAATCCACTTTCTCCAAGTCTATATTCCAGTTTTGGTTTGTTTTTGCCGAAGAAGACTTAGTAAGAGAGTACGAACAGAAAAATGACTGATTATTGAGATTTTCTTTATTACAAGAGCTACAGAGCAGTGTTATGCTATAATGTCGTAGAAGAATTATGACGAAAATTGTTATAAGTTTGATGATTGAGAATGAATATTACTTTAATTAACTAAATTGTTGTTTCAACGAAGGATAGTTTAGGAGGAAATAAAGAATTAGCCCTATTCTGTTTTTTTGTCCGCTTTACTCTTCCTTGGGTATGTTAATAAATTAGGGGTTTTACAGATTGCGTTAAATTTATCTGACAGCGCAGTAAGAAACATTTTGTAGATAACTACTGTGAGCAGGTTGAAAACGATAATGTTATTTTCATTTAGCAATCAAAATTTTTGTTCCATTTTTAACAAATTCTGTATCCTGACTTTTATGTCGATGTCGTTAAGGAATTAGTTATTTTTCATATGGGTACGCAAACATTCCTGCAAAAATATACGGACAAAATTTAGCAACAACCTATGACTATGATCCTCATGCGAAAGTTTATTAAATCGTTAATACAAATAATGTCCAAGCAGACATGTGTAGGCGTGCATACTTTTTTTTTATTACAACATTTCCAAATGAAACATTTCGCTGATATCAAAGCTAACTTTTTTTTATAGATCCATTTTATGAACCAATGATCCTCGGAGTTATTATGCTGAATAGACTTTCTTACTACGCCCAATACGGATGTAGAAAATGCCACAATGAATGCGCTTTGCTAAGGTATTTCAAGTTTGTGAAGTTTTCCATTTGATATACGAAAGGTACATTGCTAGAAAGCTTGAATGGACTTATTAATTTTTTCGATTGCCGTACTCAGTCATACTCAGGGCTTAAAACCGTGTATTTTACCTGATGTACCGTTGAGGAGCGGTAACCTTAGGTTTTGGTTAGTCTTTGTGTCTGCTTATTGTTGTTATTTTAGATAAAATTCTTAACTTTGAGCTTATTCAAAGCAAATCATTTATTGGTGCTAATCACAAGTTACACAAGTTAGAAATAATATAATATACAATATTAACAGTATTACTCATGTCGATAATAATAATAATGTGCAAGTATGACATATATGATTCTACTGTCCAACCCCCAGCCTTCAGGCGAACCAATACATATTAGACCAGTCCTTTAAATTTAGAAATTCCGTACTACAATAAAGTGCTTTTCGTAGAAGGAATTTCTTCACCGTTGTTTTAAATTCTTTCAAGTCAAGATATTTGACTCGTTGGGGCAGATGATTGTAGAATTTAATGGCACAGCACCTTATACTATCTGAATAATCTATTGCTTGTTAATGCAATATTTGTTTTATATCTAGTGTTGAAATTATGTTGATGTTCTGGATAATGTTCTAAATTCTTGAACAAATATTCTAGGATGTAGAGAGAAGGCAATGTTAAAATTTCTGATTGAATAAATGTTTGCCTACAATCATCACGAAATCCGAGATTTGCAATGATTCTTATTGCTTTTCTCTGGAGATCAAAAAGACGATGTCAGATTGAAGAATGCCACCAAAGCAATTCATCATAATTGAGATATCTGTGACACACAGCGTAGTAAGGTATTTTTAGAGTTGCTTCAGACACTGTACCTGCAAGGTTACGTAGAAGAAAGTTAGAACTTACAAGTTGCTTAGCTAAGTAATGACATTATCCTGACCATAATTGGGAGTCGTCTAGAATTAGTCCTAGGAATTTAGTACTGTTAGCAGTTGGAATTTCCGCCAAATCCTTTTTTAAGGTAAACATAAGTGTCGTATTTTTCTTACCATTTAATGTTAGTTTATTTGTGTTGAACCAATTTTCTGCATTTGCCATTGCCACCCTGCTTTTGTTACTCGCCTCGGATACCGTGTTTGATTTTGTCATAATCGTTGTGTCGTCAGCAAATAGAATGGATTCTGTGTCAACAGCTGATCTGGAGAGATCATTTATGAACACTAGGAATCATAGGGGCCCTAATATGGAGCCCTGGGGTATTCCATGTTCTATATAGCGCTCTGTGATACTTTCCCGCCAGCCTTAACACAGTGTCCACGGTCCGATAAGTAGGATTTTATCAAAGTGACGTTGATTTTCGATGTATGTTGTTTATCAGTATCTCATGTGAAACGCAATGAATGCTTTAGTTAGATCTAAGAACATTCCCACACAAGCTCCTTTATTATGAAATTTTTCCAGTGCAGTTTCCACTAGTTTTCACAATGCTTCAGTGATTCCAGAACCTTGCCTAACTCCAAATTGTTCTCTTGCAAAACTTTTTTGTTGCAAAACGTCTCTTGCAAAACTATTTTGCAAAACTTGTTCTCTTGCTAAACTTTTTGTTAATCTCGAAATGGCAGTATAACTGCCCTTTCCAGATTTTTCAAATCTTTTTGAAAATGTTGGCACAAAGGATATTGATCTATTATTAGTCAAATCATCACGAGGCTATCATTTGGAAATATTCCTTCTCGTATGCATTGATTTATTAACAAGGTGAAGGGTTTAATGATTTAATTAATTACACACTTCACCATATGAATGTTCGATCGATAAATATAACAAGGTTTACTTAGTTTAATATCAAATATTGCACTGGGCACATCCTTTACTCCTGCTTCCCTGAATTTAAACGATGAAAATCTGCAAGATCCTTCTATAAATTCCAATGGGCATTTGTTAGTTGTCTGAAGTCTGTATTAATTGGTTTGCGATATTGGCAAAGATACCATTGAGTTCGTTGACGTCTATCTTGCAGAAGTCGCATATCTTAAATGTGCTTCTTTTGGGTTTTATTACATGGCACATAGATTTTATTTGATTACTTGAATTATTGATGAATTCAGTATTTTCTAGTTTAGCATTTTTTATGGCGTCATTATATTTGTTTTTGTAGTTTTGATATTCAAGTTTAAGTGCGTCAGTTTTTAGATTTATCTTAAGAGTTTTTTATAAGATGCAGTATTCCTCTTATATTTTCAAGTTCAGGAGTGAACCATTCAATTTTATGACTCTTGAAAAATTTAGATTTAATTTTTTTCTCCGGAAACGATGCGTAACACTTATTTCTGAATATATTATGAAATCTTTTGAATTTATCCTGCGCATTTATGCTACCTAGAGTTTGATCCCAATTTACAAGAACAAGTAAGTTGTAGAATATTATTTTACGTGCTGCATTAATGGGACGAATAATTTTGCTTTCAATTGTGTCCTGAGGGCTTATTTGCAATTTGAGTACTATACCAAAATAGTCCGACATGGCCAGGTCCACCGGAGAGACCGTAAACATTATTTGTAAAGACATTGTCGATGCAGTTAATTTGTTTTTTTTGGGAAGTTAATAAAAGGCGTAGCTGCCTAAAAAATCACATAGTTCATTTGTATTTGTATCTGACTTATTGCTGAACAAAACATTAAAATCTCCTAGAATATAGATATTAGTCTTTAGTATTTTACATTTTAAATAATTTAGCAAAATTTCAATGTTATTTTAAAAAATATTTAAATTTCCATTTGGAGATCTTCCATATGGTTATTATAATAGTATTTAAATCTAGTAGCAAAATGACTGCAATTTCAAATTGCTCTTTGCAAGTTAGGTTTAAAGGAAGTTCCATTTTTTGAGTATTCATATCATCCTTTGCTAAGATCATTACACCCGCGTGAATGTAGTAATTTCTTGAGAAGCTGTCTATCACCTTGAAATTATCCAATTTAAGAGCCGTGGCTTCTTTATTCAAGAAATGTTCAAACAAAATTTTTATTTGGTAGCCAGTTGATTTAAGATTTTACTCCAGGAGATGTATTTTGTTCCTTAAGCTTTGGATCTTTATAAACAGAATAGAGATATTCTGTTGTATATTTCTTGCATTATTTTCTTTAACGTAAAACCAATCTATAAATTCTAGCGACTTATGATAATACCGGTTTCCCAATTGTTTGGATTCTGAAGTTTCTCTAGTTCTGAGAATGCCTTTATATTTTGCTTTGATTTAGGCTAGTTTCCTTATGTTTTCTTGAAACAACTTTAAAACTATCATCTTCTACATTGCTAATGGTATGATCGTTATTTTCTGTATAATTTGGGAAGTCAACATTTTTATTGTGTCCCGGAGGTTTACGTAATGTGTTTTGCTGGCTGAGCTACTCAATGTGATATTTTGGTTGTCTGGCACCTTTTGTTTATTTACTTGATTAGCGTTCAGTATGCATTCTTAAATGTTGTTAAAGAGATGACGTGTATTATATGTTCTTCATTAGGAGTGGTGTACCTATTTTGGCTTTTCTAGGATCTGCGGTGGTTGACATTTCTGGTGCTGTTCTTGCTGCTTGCATAACTTGTTGAAAGTTTAGTTGTATCTTCTATTAAGATACATTTTAATTAATTTTGGTCTGATAAGTTTCATGCGTACACTTATTCATATTCTCTTGTGAGTTCGTACATGTCTGGGTGTTTACCACTTTGATATTTATTTCATTGCTGGTAGGTTGTCTTTTATCAATGTCTGCTGTTTGTATGTTGACTAGTTTGTTAATTTCTAGTTGTATTGCTGAAAGTAGAATGCTACCTTGTAGTTGCAATGCATTGGTGAGATCCACAATAGATATTGAGTTGCTTTGTAGCAGTTTGACTTCTTTTAAGACAGAATAAATCTTATGCTTTGTTCTTGAATTAAATATTTTAACTGTTTGATAATTTCGCGTGTGTTGATGTTAGACATTTTCACATACCTTTTCTGCTGCGAGTATAGAATGTCTAGAAACCCGGCGAGTATAGAAACCCTGTTATTTCTTCTTCATGGTGGCTGTTTGTATTGTAGCGAGCTTTATAACCTCACTTTTTTCCAAACATGAATGACACCTGCAAGTGCTTATATTATTGGTTGTTTGTAAGTCCATAAATTGCTGCACACTTATGTTTTCCCATTTTATGTGACATTTCCTTTTACAATTTAGACATAATTTCGTCATATTTTGTGAGCTGTGTTTGATAAGAGTCACACTCCTCAGATGCCATCTTTACGAGTCTGTAGATAAAAAAATAGTAATATAAGCTTATGTTTCCAGAGATTTTCGTCAATTTTAGTGTCGTTATATTGTATCATACATTATATTATTGTTAAAGGTTTAATAGCTTGGTGGGTGAAGAATTTAAAATAAAGAAATTCTAACTTCCATAAACAGACAGTAATAAGAATTAGAATTATATATTTATATTTTTAATAACATCTAGAAATCAATACATTTTAATTTTATGTAATTTTAGATAATTTATTATTATTATTATTATTATTATTATTATTATTATTATTATTATTATTTTCGCCTCTATTATTACCTCCAAAGAATCTCAACTTCAGCATCTTTAAAAAGACGACGTCATACACGAGATTCTTCTTTGGGCAGATGTCGCGTAACGACTCTCTAAACAATAGAGTAAGTCCTTACGACATAGTCGGGTCGTGTGACCGAAGTAAACTCAAAGTGCCCAGGATTACGGCCTTTTGCATCTGACTTGCTAATTCTT
>WYDF02244192.1:0-20787 GCA_009867245.2 Adranes taylori
ATATTATTATAAATTATTTATTATTTAGCACTTTTTAAATAAAAAATATTAAAAATTCAAAAAGATATTGCCACCCCCATGAACGGTGACTGCTCGGATCTGGATCATATGAAATCAAAAAAGCCAAGAGATTTATTTAATATATTAAAATATCTAGCGAGTGAACGAATGGTTGTTCTAAATATTGATTTCGGACAAAATGGCGGATGTTCAAAATTAAAGTATAGATTTTCGATTAAAAAATATCGCTCGTTTTTTGCCAATAAACTAGGCTCAGAATCATTAGATTATTATATCTAAAATAGATGTGCAAAGTTGGAAATAAATCGATGCAGTTTTCGAGATATCTTGGTCACTAATTTCGAAAATACGGTTTCGAGAAAAACGTGTTTAAAGCTTCAAGACAGGTGTGCACTTAAATACGACAATGAGAACTGGAAAAACGTGATACGACGCCAAATGCATAAACTTAACCTGCGCACGCGAAACAATCTTTCTTTGATAGATTGATGGAGTCAAGCGTTACCTGAGTCAAGTAATTCCAATCCCTCGTAGCCCTAATATGGTCACCTAAACCCCTAAATAATAGAACCCCTAGTCTGTATGTCTGAAGATGATCCCGAAAGGGCTGAAACTATAATCACAATCTAAACAATTGTACTATACGTGGTAGTAAGGAAGTAAAAACACTTTCAATTGATCTCAATCTTTCTTCGTAGTGCTGTAATATGTGACTCCGCGCGCAATTGGCGTAGTTACAATTGCGCAATTGTTATAGCTCCTAGCGGTCGAACGGAGGGTACTTTGAATGCCTGCAATTCCGTCAATTACAATCCGATTAACTTAAAATTTTCATATTGGAATATTCAATTCAATTTCATATTCAAGTTTTCAGGAAACAATCTCCAAATGTTGTACTTACAGAAAACGTCAAAACAAAAAACAATTCTTAGCCTAAAAGTGAGTTCAGGTAACAGATTATTTGTATAAAGATATGTGCATTTAACCTCTGCAAGCTCCCAGACCAACAAGATTAATAAAAAACAAACAAACAAAAAATATTATTGATTTCATTCTTACCGTGTAATAAACCGTACTTTGCTCAAATCCTGTACGGATTGTAACACACCATCCGAATAAAACGTTTGAACTTCAAGAGCATCGGGTAATAATGCGAGACAGTATGGTTCATCCCAACCGAGAGCAGTTGGACCATCAGACCATTTTAAAACTTTTACATGACCCGCCGTGCCCTGTGTATTAACCAAAACCGTTTGATGTTCTCTGCCTAGGGCGAATGTTGTATTTGATGCTTTTACAATGCATGGATCGGCTGTACGATTACCACTCGTTGGAAATAAGCGAATCATTTCGCCTTTTATCTTTAAATAGGATTAAAAAAGTTTTATATTATTAAACAAATTAACGTTGTAAAAATACATAAAATTAGTTAGAGATGGCAGAAAGTTGTCAAAACGTTTGAGGCCCCTATATTGGATATTAGGGCAATTAAATACAATATTGGTGAATCCTTTCAATATTAGATCCACGACGTAAAATAGAGCATGATTTTTTCAGAGATATTACTCAGTTACAATTCTTTAATTTAATACGTCCCGACCCCAAAGTTTAAGACCCTCGTACAGAATATTAGGGCTATTAAATATAATAGTAATGGACTTGTTCACCACGCGGATGATTACAAAACTTTACCTTAAAGACATGACAAAACCGCAAAATTAGTACATTTTGAAATGTTGCCCAAATTATAACCACCTCCAGTTTCTAAACAAGATAGTGAAATAAGAATATCATCAGTTCTCTAATGACCTTAACCACGATTAATTGTATATATTTGTAAGGGTCGGTATTTTACGTCCCGATTTATAGTCGATATGTTATATCGATATGCATTTATAGTCGATATGCACATAATTCCAATATTTTATTATTATTCAGCTAAGAGCTGACAACATAAGAGTGACTTAAAATCAGTATATGTTGTCTAGATCGATCGAGTACAGACTAATCTGTTTTTAAAAACATTTCTGAGCAGGGCACACACTATATCAACTGGTAATAAGTTCCAAGCAGTAACCACTCTGTTAGTGTTAAAGTGCGGGTGAGGCTGTTATGTCTTTCACTAAGGCGTTTATACGGATGTCCACCCATGTGTAAGTTGGGATTATGCTTCAATAACTTCAAGAGTTCACATTTATAGTGTGCATTTAATATTTTGTAAGTTAAGTCTCAGTGAGACCGCCCCGTTGCCTACGTTCTCGCAGTGGACTTATATTCAGTGATTTTAGGTGTTGCGAATACTCTAAGTTTCTAATAGCGTGGAGAATCTTCGTTGCTCTTTTCCGTTTTTTCTCAGTAGCTCGACATCCATGGTGAAGTAGGGATTCCAGATTGTATACGCATATTCGAGCCTAGGTCTAATGTAGATCTTGTAGATAATTGCGAATACTTCAACCGAAATATGCTGAAAAGCCTTTCAAGTCGTATAAATGAACGAATTTGTGCGTTTAACCATGTTATTGATATGCTCGTCCCACCAAGTTGTTGTTTATGGTAAGTCTGGTAACATCTTTCTGGCTAGTGACGGGTTTCAGCTGCGTTCCTTCGATTGTATAGGCTTTATACGGGTTGTTTTTACGCATGTGTAGAACCGAACACATTATCAAATTTAAAGGTAGATGCCATAACTTCGACCATAGAAATATTGAGTTGAAATCCTGTTGCAAATGATTGTGATCCTGGATAGGACATCAGTATAGGTTCGTGTCATCAGCGAAGAGACTAGCCTTGTATCTATTATCGATAGATCACTTATGTAACATAGAAACAATAGAGGGCTCAGTGCCGCAAATGCCGCATTGTAGCATATGTATTCGTAGATCCTCAGCCACAATTTTTTCCATGGTTTTCGTTAGGATCGAGGTGAGGCGTATAGTTACACGCCTGCAGTCTGTTGTTATTCTTGTATATCGGAATGATTGTCGCTGTTTTCCATAACTGTGGTACTGTGCCTGACTCCATAGATCCTTGCATTATATTAGGCAAGGGCTGGCAAAGTTCATCAGCGCATGTTTTCACCAAAATGGCAGGAATACAATCTGGTCCAGGACTTCCGTCAGGATTTATTTCCATTATGGCTTTGTATACTCTCTGTGGTATCTATTGTGTTCCCACCACTATTTTATACCGGCATGTCAGAATAGGGTCCATATCTCTCTTGTTGGAATACTTCTTCAAAGTACTTTGCAAACTCGTCTGCTATTATGTTGGCATCTGTTGGTTCATCATCATCAGATAATTTGAGTGAAAAGCTTTGGACTTTGGAACTGAGTGTACGTTAAACATAATTAAAAATTTGTTTTTGTTACCTAAAACGGCCTATTCATAATTACATAGTTTCTTATTAGTTTTGTAGAAGCATTTGAAACACAACGATCAGCAGTATATGCGTTTTCGGTTTTTTTTTTACCTTTAGCGTCGGTACGTGTGTTTCGATAGACTTTAGTAAAACTGCATGCAATATATCATACTTCGGGACTTCTTGACAATGGTCCATGATAATACTTGTGATTGCAAGGTTATCAGCATGCTTAAAATTGTGAATCCGTTTTTCCTTGAATTTCACCCACAATATACAATGGTCGATTTTTCCTATTGGTGAATTATATGCGACAGTAGTGACTAGCTTATCATCATTAGTTAACAGAAGTCTAACAACGATGCCGGTTTTGATTCCTGTACCTGTGCGCTGCACTATTAGTTGAGAAAGACCAGACTGTAAATATCCTTCAAGAAAGTAATTGGCGAGATCATTGTATTGGAAAGTAGTGTTATTTGTCCAATTTATCTGAGGGAAATCAAAAATTAGTAAGTTCTGTAAATTGGATAGGTTAAATATTTCATCAATAACGCATTTATCGCTCATCAAACTTCTGTTGGGAGGCCTATACACACAAACTAGATTAAAAATTTTGGAAGAATATTTAGCAGTTACTAATAGAGCATCGGCCGTGTCGTCTAAGATAATTTTAGTTGAAATTATTTTTAATTCATGACCACCAATATGATTAGCTAAGTAAATTCAACCCGCCCCCCCCCGCCCCCTTCTTCGTTTATTTATTCTATCTTTCCTCATGATTATATAATCTGGTAACTCAACTACAACGTTTTGAATGTTGACATTTAATAATGTTTCGATGAGCAAGATGATTGCTGGAGCTCCCAATGAGCGTGGAAATTCATTAAATTTTTTGGTTAGCCAGACAATATTTGTATATAAGATCTCTTTGTCGAGGAGAAAGGACAAACTTGTTAGTTTTTTTTTTTTGAGTCTGGTGTTATAAATTCTGAGACCTTCATAATGTTTTGAGCTTCCGTTTGAACTTTGGGCAACCTCGCTTTTATCTCGCTGTTTTACTTTCGAACATTGGAGTATGATTTCTTAGTAGATTGGAGATCATCAGTTTCGAGTTTTTGGATTTTTCCTTTAGGCCCGTATAATCATTGACTAATTCTTCTTGATTGGATTCAAGTTTGTTAATAGTTCTTCGAAACGATCAAATTTAAGTACGGTAGATTCCAGTTGCTTCATTACGGTTTGGATTGCATTTAACTGGGAACCCAACTATTGCATTTTTTCCAACTCTGACGCAAATCTGGTTGATTGCTCATACCAGGGTTTTTGTTTTAACAGCTTGTAGATCAAGTTAGACTTGCGCGTTGTTTAGATTATTATAGCATTTTAGACCAAAGCAAAACATTTGAAGCAAATAACTGCAACAGTTTGTTTGAAACTCTGGCGAACTAAACGTACTGCTTGCGATAAAAATTATCACTTACTTTTTCTTTCGGCATTTCGTTTTGATTTCGCAAATCCCCTCAACAATATCACCTGTTCAGTTGCTAAGTAACCCTGTCCGCCAACACAATAGTTTTTCTCTTTCTATCTTATTTGTCTATAATTTCTCATATTTAAATCTGTGTTCTTTTTTAATGTTCTTTTACATTTTCGTACTTTATCTTAATAGCGCATACATCTCGATATATTAGATTTGAGCTGTTAAACTCTGTATTATTCATTGCCAAGATGTATTTTTTCAGTAAGGTAACACCGATTGTTTTCTTATTTTCTATGAGTGAATGGAATTCATTAGCTTACTTATTTCATCATCACTGAAGTTGGAATCTCTTTTCCTTTTATCCACTATAACACACAAACATACACAAAGCTCACAAAATAAACGAAACATGCATGGTGTAAATAATACGAATAATATAAAGTATAAATAGACAAAACATAATGTATCAACCACAAAATCACTTAAAAATATTTATGTTCAATGCAGCCAACTAAGTTAAAGAACTCAAATTTAACTCCGATATAGTAATCGAAATACGAGAACATTCAAAATACGGAAAAAAGAAAATCATGTTTAAATTAGAACGATTAATTTAAACGGTCGGTTTATTAACCAGTAACCGAGTTTCAGAATACCGACCATAAGTGTATTAACTGCGTTGTTTTTAATTAATGTCTATTTATGAAACTATTTCGGTATATTTTACGGACACTTCTAAACTGTATCTTTTTTATTTTTCTTACACACTAATTTGGTCAACTTAGTACAATAAAATGTAGGATTACTGTCCTTAGTTACTATTTTAAATAATCATACTAAATAAGTTCTACCCTGAGACAATATTCTTGCTATAAATCAGTTTGTTACGTCTCCTGTAAAACTAGCCATTTTAGAGTTGGTACTTTTTCAAATAAAGCCAACTATATTGAAATTATTTGTTATAAATAAATTAGTTTCACTTACCGGATAACAAATATATTCGCCTTTATATCCAATGCAAATAGTATCCTGACACAAGGCTATAGTTTTAGGTACATCAGCTAAATTAATATCAACTTCCTTTTCAACAAATTCCCGTTGATTTGGATGATATTCGTACAATTGAAGCTTTCGTTTAACCACAACACACATTTTGTATGCGGTCGAAACTTCACCATCTTCTGTTTTATGGGTCTAAAAATCATTGTTTTAATAATCCAAATATATTACAGAGTAAAATATTTACCAAAGTATCTATTACAAATAAAGTAGCGCCCTTTGATTTTGTAATTGTATGAATTAAAGAAAAATTGAAGGTATTTAAATCATGAACTTGTATTAAATTATCTAAAACAAGAAATAATACACTTTCAAAATATTTAAAACATTTATTAATATTTAAAAACTACCTGTTAAACAAATTAATAGGTTATGTGTAGGAATAACATCGATTTGTTGAATTGCTTTTTTACTAAATGTTTTATCA
Organism: Adranes taylori; assembly: GCA_009867245.2. Lineage (NCBI taxonomy): Eukaryota > Metazoa > Arthropoda > Insecta > Coleoptera > Staphylinidae > Adranes > Adranes taylori. Next base: position 6,346 of record WYDF02244192.1, read on the forward strand.
TATTTCATTTGCTGGACATTTGGCTTATCAAAATCAACTTTTATAATATTGTAATGTAATAAATGTCCTTGCCTTGTGCCAATTAATAGAGTATCATCTAAAAATATTTAATTATTTTTCAAGTATATTCTGAATAAGCAAATGTAGCAATAGTTATACATTATCACTAAATTTAAACAATGTGTAGATGGAAAATGAGATTTCTGTACAAGATATAGAGGTTTTCTAGTTTTAGTATTAAGTAAATATAAATATTCGGAAAACAGGTCAATATAACTTACCATAAGCACATATGCATTCAATTTGGACACTTAATTTTAGAGGCAAAGCATTCACTTTATATGCGTCACACATGTTTCAACGCAAATTAAATAACATTATTAACTGTAAATCAATTTTGATTTTACTCTATTTAAAGCATATTTATCGTTTATATCACTTGCAATTGTAAATTAGTAAATTTCTGTACATTTGCTGACGTATTGACGTGTGTCATTATTTTAGGTAGTAGATGTAAGGGTTACCAAAATCATTTAACTTCCTAAATTTGATGTTAAATAAATTTAACAAGCTAAAGTTTATTTTTCATGTTATGATATAAAATAAATAAAAAATTGGTGTGTATATTAAAGACAACAAAAAAGTATTTAATTATATTAAACCTAAATAGTGAAAGTAATTAAATAAGTTAAGTAAGTATAGTTCATAAATAATATTTCAAGTAAACTTTTGTTATAAACTATGAAAGGATTTATAAATAAAACAACGTATTAAAATTACGAACTTATTCAAATCTGATTTCTTAGTATTATTTTAGACTCATTATTGATTTGGTTATTTAATTAAACCAATCAAGTGACTCTTCGTTATAATTTCAAATTACGTGAGCGGACCCAACAAAAATCGTGCGAGATAAGGAGAGTGAATATAGAGTTATAAATAAACAAAACAATAACCTCTTGTGTAAATAATTATTTTATCTTTTTAAAATAATTAAATATATTACAAATGATGCTTAACCACTAAAAATGTAGTTTAAAGGCTTATTAAAAAGGATTATAAGATAACAAATGATTCTAAAATCTGTCAAAAAGTTTAATTTTATGGAATCTTTATACAGTATAACATCCATGCGCAAATAACAAAACAAGATTAGTACTTATAAATTACAATTGGTCCGTTATCAAATTATAACTGTATCTATTGGAAGTATTACATTTAAATGTATTTGGTTATTAAGGGTCGGTTATTCAATTAACGGGTAAACTCCGTTCAGAGTTGAACATAGATAAGCAGCAATTTTAGCGTTGTTCAATCAACGTTAATGTCATGTAGTGTTATGAGGTACATTAAAATTATTAAATATGTAAAGTATTAGTAATAAATATTACACATTACATAATAAAATCAATTATTCAAATAGTTCTATTTAACTTTTATAGCAAAAATTTCTACGTTAACTAAGCTTTTTATTGAGCTTGTCATTCGTATGAATAGAAATTTGGAGCTAAACAAAGACAATATTTATGAAACAAAACTGATTTTAATTCGATAATGCCTAAAGGTTCTACCGTAATTGTTCACCACAAAATAGCTTTTTTACACAATATATTGCATGTGTGAGAAAATTTCAAATTCTGCTGATCCTCTATACACGATATGTATATGACTATAATATAGTTATAGATTATAATTGCCTATCACAGTAATTACGCAAATCATATGTGGTCCTTAATTGGCCATGGTAACAGTCGTTGAAAAAGTATGATATAATTCTACCGTGGCCAACAAAAGTTAATATAGATTTGCGTATTATGGGCGGCATAGCAACACTTGTCATGTCAAAAGTGTCAAGAGGATTACTTAGATGACGTAAGAAAAATGGCAAAATTCACTATTATTCATTTTGAATGTGGCAATGGAAATATAACATAAATAAATATAAACATCATATGTTTGTTAGAAAATTAAATCCAATTTCTTATTTTTTAAAGAAAAGTGATAAGTTATCAAAAAACCAAGATGACAAGTCGAGTAAGCACTTTTCATTAAAAAAAATAAGTAATCGGAATTTATTTTCTAAGGAACATATGATGTTTATTTTTATTTATATTATATTTCCATTGGTATATTCAAAAGGAATAACAGTAAATTGTCAAAAAACTGTCTGTCATTTACTTCTTAACCTCATTAAGTCATCTCTTTACACTTTTGACATGAGTAGTGTTGCAATACCGGCCATAATACGCAAATCAATATTAACTTTAGTTGGCCATGGTAGAATTATTCACTGGCGCACACAGGGGGCGTTTTTGTGTTTTTCTACGTGCTATCGTTTAAACATTTACTTCCGCATACGTTGTAAAATGTGATTCAATATCGTTTCGTTAATAACAAAGAGTAATAACAATCTGTTTCAATATCGTCTAATTCAGACAGCTTATCTCTTAAAAGGTAGGAACCTTTACACCATATAATTTAAAAAATTTATTAAATTTGTTTGGCATGAATATAGGATAAATTAACCGTTTAAGATTTTGTAGATAAGACAAAAAGAACAATTAAAAGACTTTTCATCCGTATGGATGCGTTTGTGTTCTGTTAAGCCTTTCTGTCATACATCACAAGCGGAACACTAAAAACATATCAACCGAATGACTGCTTTGTGTTCTGTTAAGTGACTCTTTTTTTAAGGATTTATAGTCAAAAATCAGATATTTATTTAACTTTACTGCTGTGCATAATTCTCTGCATAATTAACGAATTTTTGGTTACGGACTTGTAGTCGCAATCAGAGCATTGAAACTAGCTTCATATATATATGCATGCGGGTGTAATATTAACGCACGCTAGGTGGCTGCTACACACTTCTTATCACAATCGGAACACAAAAACGATTTTAAAGACATACGCGTCCGTTTCTGTACTGTCATGTCACTAACATTATTTTATGTGCGGAAGCTGCGCCATAATACATACAATAACATTTTTTTGTCATACTAATTTATTATCAAGGTTTGTGATTTATTTAAATAAAAGATGAAGCCAAAAAATGAAAATACTAAAAACAATACTTACAAAAAACACCTATGACATTTTACTTTATTAAAATAGTAAATAAATATATTTACACAAGGTATAATTAACCAAACAACTAAATTAATTAAGTTAGATGTACATAACGTAATAAATATAAATTGTATAGAAATATTCACATTAGATAATTCAACTAAATAAATGCATGAATATAGAACTAACAAAATGATTCCACAACATGTATTTAGTGATTTTGTAATATTTTTTTGTGTTAATTCAATCAAAATCGGTGAGTATTGTTCATTCTTGTTAAATATTATCATACCGTATCCAAAACCAAATATTATACAACTCATCGTTAAAATTCCATGATTATAGTTTGTTAATAGCACTAAAAATGAGTGTTACATATAATAATTTTTGTATGTGTAGATACAAAATGAGACAAGGAATATATTTTCTTGGGGTCATTAGGGTTTTGATATTTTCTTGAATACTTACATAAATTTGATACAACAACTAAGCCGTTTCCTGCATGAAAAGCTAATTTCTTAGATTTTACAGTTTTTAAAGTCCATATCAGCGTTAACATGAAAAACAGCCAAGCATTGCCAACCAGTGATACAAGAAATAATGCATCATGCTTTGTTATATTGGTCTCATCAGTTTCTAACTCATTTAGTAAGCTGATGATTGGAATCAAAATAGCATATATAATTATTGAAAAAGTTAAATTCAACTTTGATAATATTACATTAAATGCTTTGAAGTAAATCATATAAGAATTTGTTGCAAAATGTTGATATTTGACATTATCGCTACTACCATTAGTTCCATCTTCATATGAATTTTGCAAGGACAATATTAATGATTCTCGCTGACTTTTTGCTTCTTCGCTCATTTCCTCGTTGATTACTGGTAATATTTCAACACCCATATTATTTATAATACGATTATATGATTGCGAAACTTTATGTAGATGTGGTTCACTGAATTGTTTAGTTTCATTTATTGTGATGACCTCGATGTCTTCCGGATTATACTCGAAGAAATAATCATTAAAATGTGCTTCGACTGTATTTGAATTTAGATCACTAACAATTTAAAATAATCCAAAGTAAATATATATATATATATTACTTGCATCAAAATAAGTATTTATAAATGTCTGCAGTAAGTTCAAACAACTTGAAAATTTTAACTTAAAAAACTGGATAATTTCTACGGGCTTCTTATATTAGGATAATTTCTACGGATAATTTCCACGGCCAATTGGGAGAGGCACTCTCTAGTATAAAAAAGAAAGACATCAAAATGGTGATCGGTGACCTCAATGCCAAGATTGGCAAGGAAAATGAGGGTTTAGAGAGAGTAATGGGAAACCATGCTGGAGGTCAAAAATGACAACGGGGAGTGCTTCATCGATATATGCCTAAACAATAGCCTGGCCATACGAGGATCAATATTTCCACCACAGGCTCTGCCACAAAGTCATGTGGATCTCACCAGATGGCAGGACACAAAACCATATTGACCACTTAGCAATCAGCCAAATGCGGAGGCGTTCTTTCCTTGATATCCTGAATAAAAGAGGCGCTGACTGTGGACGTGACCATCACTTGTAATCGCTGAAGTACGTGTGAAGATCGCTGCTGCGGGCAATCATAATGGAAAATGCAACCAGAGAAGATTCATACATAAGGAAACTGCAGAACACGGATACTAGCTAGGAGTTCGTGCTGGAGTTGAAGAACGAGTACAGTCAGTTGGAGGGGCTGGACTTAAGGGAAGAAGTGTCATAACCCAATATACAGGGTGGAAGAAAATGAAGGAAACATTCTTTAATGCTAGTGTGAAAGAAAGTGTTGGGCTTCCCGGATCACAGACGGACGCTATGGATATCTGACCACATATGGCAGAAAATTGAAGAACGAAGAGAGACGAACACCCTGATAAATCAATGCAGAGATGAAGAGGTGAAACAGCGCATCAGTGAAAGGTATAGTGAATTTCATTGGCGAGTAAAAAGGTGAACCAGCTTACATAAATGGCTCAGGAGACAGCAGAAAAGGGAGACTCTAAAGAGTTGTATGGCATCACGATGAAGCTGTCCCGGAAATGCTTTAACGAACGCAAGACAGTGAAGTCGAAGGATGGTAAGCAGTTGAGCAATAGTGAAAAGCAGCTGAAGAGCTGGAGGAAACATTTCAGTAAAGTACTCAACAGGACTCTGGCACAACAAGTGGAACTAGACCAACAGGTATTGCCTGAACTTCATTTCAACTCCCAGTAGGAGTGAAATCATCAAGGCTTTGAAGTGCTGTAAGACTGGAAATGTACCTGAGGTGGACAATTTGGTAACAGAGGTGCTCAAGGCAGACGATGAGACAACAGCGAATATGTTTCTGCTTGAGCTGAATATAAATCTGCTTATGTTTCAAGAAATTTGGACACAGAAACCATCCTAGAAGACTGGAAGAAGGGAATCCTTATCAAACTACCCAAGAAAGGGAACTTAATGGATTGCAACAATAGGCACAGTATCCAGCAACAGTATCCAGCGCGAAGCCTTCTGGAAAACAATGCAGAACTATGGGGTCTCACAAAAGATCATCAACGTTGTGAAGATGATGTACAGAGCATATACTTGCCAAGTGAAACATGACGGCAGTCTCTCAGAGCCGTTTAACATAGATTCAGGAGTACGGCAAGGATGTGCGCTTTCACCATTGTCATTTCTGCTGACACTGGACCAGGTCATGAGGAACGTAACCGAGCATAAGAGAAGGGGAATACAATGGACCGAGCGCCTCGAAGACCTGGATTTCGGGATGATACCTGCCTTCTGACTCACACTTTTAAGGATATAAACGAGAAGCTCAAGAATCTGGAAACAAAAGTTCAGAGAGTGGGATTAAGAATCAACACGGCTAAGACCAAAGAGCTCAGGGTGAACAATGAAAACACGAAACCAAGAGGGCACTGGACATGGAAGAAAAGATTGCTGGAAAGTGGAAAGCTTTTGCTACCTAGACTGCATCGTTTCCAATAGCGGAGGCGCGGCAGAGGATTCTGAAAACAGAATAAAAAAGGAAAAGGGGGCCTTCGCCCAACTGCGGCCAGTGTGGTGTTCCCGTGAATTATTGCTGCAGACAAAGCTTAATCTTTCAATAGAACCTGAAATCTACTCTCCTTTATGGGCGTGAGTCTTGGAAAGGACAATGGAGAGTACAAACATTCATCAATAAATGTTTGAGAGCTATACTAGGAGTACGCTGGCCAAATGTAATTTCTAATGAATCACTCTGGCAGCACACCCAACAGCGGAAAGTTGAGATCGAACAATTTGCATTCGACAATTATCTTTTCACTAGACGCATAAATTACTCCAGGTACAAGCATGTGAATTCAAGTTGCGTTCATGATAAGCCGTCGTTCTTCGCCGTCGTTCTTCGCCGTCGTTCATTCACCCCTTTTGCTTAGCGCCTTCCATTTCAAGTTGAGCCAGCCAAATCGCACTTAACTTATTTGCGATCTACGTGGTATTTAAAGTAAAGCAAAAACATTACAAACTTACCCGGGTAAAGTTTTATATTTGACAAGCGGCTGTAACTTCAAATCATCTTCGAAAGTTTCCTGTACGAAATAGGTCCCTCGAACGACGACTGGTTTCGGTCGCCATAAAATCAAAATAGCTGGAATTATATTCATTACGATGGCAGCGAGTATTAGATTACTTCCATATAGGCAATATTTATTGTTGAGGTAGTAAATTATGTGAGGAGTTAGAAAGAGGCATGTTGCTCTCGCCGTTTCCGTTACTATTTGGAATGCTAGTTTTTGTTTCATATTGAGTTCGTCGAATTTTATTTTCAATTCCGTTGCATATAATCTTGTCATGGTGCCTTAAATTAAGTAGTAAATATAGAAGTAATAAAGGAAATGCAGACAAGATTTGATTGAAGATGCAGGTGAATCGGCCAGCGAGGTAAGAATGGAGGAAACTATTGTAGTGGATAGGGGAAGTACGGGCATTAGTGAGTAACAGGTGAGGCTTCTGATAAATAGTATAAAGAAGGAGAGTTCTGCAGATGAAGTATGGAAGAATTTGAGTGATGAAGGTGTTTATGGACTAGCAAGATGTATGAATGATAGTTTGTTCCTGAAGATTGGAATGGAGGCGAGGTGATAGCGGTGGATCAGAAGGGAAATAGGACGGATGTGAGTAATTACAGGAGAGTGGCGAATAATATTGCTACTATAAATTATATAATGAATCAGGAGATAAATAAGGGAAAGAAATTATATCTTGTTTTTTGGTGACTTGAAGGTTGCGTTTGACAGAATTGTGAGAAAGACATCGTGTAAAAGAATGAGTGAGGTAGGTATATCAACAAGGATTTGTGATAGGATAAGAAGTTTATATGAAGGAACAGAAATGAGGCCGAGAGTAGGTAAATGTGTGTCAGAGTGGTATTGAGAAGAAGTGAAGCTGCAGGAGGGGGTTTATTAATAGGTGGTAAAAGGATATGGTCACTGGGATATATGTGTATAACGAGCAATAAAGAGGAAATGCAGGAAATCATGGAAAGAGTTAACAAGTGTATGGTTAAAAGAGGATTTGAAGTAAACGCGGTTAAAGGTTAAAACAAAAGTAATGGTGTGTAATAATGGGGGAAGAGACAGTAAAAAAGACGTGTTTTTAATGAATGGAAAACTGATTGGGACTGTAAAGGAAATGAAATATTTAGGGTATGTAATAAGTAAGCCTGGATCGCGAAATGAGCATGTGAGGATGTTATCAAGGAAAGTTGAGGTAGCGGTTGAAAGGATGGGGTATTTATGGAAGGAGAAGTTTGGAGAATCAGGAGTATTATGTTGTATAGTGCGGAAATTTGGGCGTCGAAATAAAGAAATGAATAAGAAGGAATGATAATGGAGCTATATGAAGAGAATGTTCGAAGTAGAGAAAACGACGCCGAATTAGATTACTTCACAGGCGTTGAATGAAGTAAAATGTTGGGTATATTGAATGAAGAAGATGGTAAGGTATGCTGATGACGATAGTTAAAAGAGTATATGTGGAAGCCATGATATATAAGGGGGCACAATAGAATGAATGAGGAAGAGACAGAAGAAGTGTATACGAGAGGTGTGGATGGTCCATGTATGCATGGTACAAAACGTTGAATGGAGCGATAAAAAGTGAGATGGTGGTTGAACAGAGAATGATGGAAGTAGAAAAGCAGGAGAGGTCTGAAAGAATATAAAGAAAACTTTGGTTGTACCGTTTACCAGAAGAAGGAATCTAGACGGCTTAGGCAGTCTTGAGCTTCATGGGACACAAATATCGCTGCAGGAAGAAGTAAAGTACCTTGGAGTCGTACTTGATTCCAAACTCACATGGAACCTACAAATTGATAGAATAATAGACAGAACGGATATAACTTTCGCAGTTATGAGACGTATGTGCGGGAAAGCATGGGGGTTGAAATCCTGCTTGTTGCACTGACTGTACAAGTCGGTTATTAGGCCATCCATAACATACGGAGCACTGGTGTGGCGGTAAAAGACACTCCAGGACAAGACAGGGCAGAAATTGTCCCCCATACAGAGGACGACATGCCTTGCTATAACAGGAGCTATGAAAACAACTCCTACGGCGGCGCTTGAGGTGCTGCTAGATCTTCCGCCACTAGAATTGATCATACAAGCAGAGGCGGAAGCGACACTCTATCGGCTAAAAACTAATAGACCGATTTGACAAAGAAATTAGGCAGCGGATGAAATACTTGAAATGAAATCGGAGTGTATATCTCCAGGCTACAATATATACAGAAACTATGAGGCCATAATAGACTCAGGTTTGTGGAGAGAAGACCCACATATCTTTCCGGAATCTGCTCTAGTCTGGTTCATAGACGGTTCAAGGGCTTCCTGAAATACGGGAGCAGGAATATACTGAGAACGACTGAAATGCAGAATGTCTTATCCTTTAGGGAGATTTGCAATAGTCTTTCAGGCCGAAATGGGCCTTACAATAGTTTGGACAGATGTTAAATAACGTCAATTGTTTTTTGAGGTTAAGTTTTTGTTTTGACATCTTCAGTTGTTTACAAATTGAATCATGGAAAAGTTGGGTATTAAACAACGTGTTAAAGTTATTGAAGCCTATTACGAAAATGGACGTTCAAACAAAAGTGTATTTCGGGTTCTTCGTGATTTTTTTGGTCCACATAATTGATGAACTGAGAGTGCTATTGGCAAAATTGTAAAGAAATTCCAAGAAACTGGGTCTGTTGCAGATGTTAAGAAGCCAGTACGTGCTCGTGCAGGACGCTCAGCCGAAAATATTGCTACCGTGGTGGAGAATGTAGCCGAAAGTCCAAACACCTCTATTCGACATCGAGCGCAGGAATTGCATTTGTCCACGGCTACTTTAACCCACTATTGACAAAAGATCTAGTGGTTGCACGCGTACAAAATTCAATTAACACAAGAACTTAAGCCAAAGGACCATTTAAAGCGCTGTACATTTGCCGATTGGATACACGAACAAAGACAAGTGAAAAAGTGAATTTTCCACCTTTTCAAATCTTCTTCAGCGACGAAGCCCATTTCCATCTGAATGGCTACGTCAACAAGCAGAATTGCAGAATATGGGCTAATGAAAATCCAAGGGCAATTGTCAAAACACCAATGCATCCACAAAAAGTCACTGTGTGGTTGTGCATTTTTTGCTGGAGGAATCATTGGACAATAGAATGGATCTCCTGCATGAGAAGTTTATCCCGAGCGCATTATTTCCCGAAACAGTGAAGTCAATTGGCCACCGAGGTCTTGCGATTTGACATCGCCAGACTTCTTTCTTTGGGGCTACCTGAAGAGTAAAGTCTATGCCAACAAGCCAACCACCATCCTGCAACTCAAAGACGAGATTTCACGGTGCTTTAATGACATTGAGCAACAATAATGCCGAGATGTTATAAAAAAATTTGATAAGCGGATCGACGTGTACCGCCGGAGCCATGGCGAACATTTGGCGGACATTATCTTTCACAATTAATTGTAATGGATCAAATAACATTTTTCATTAAAGAAATCTTCATTTTTTTGTACACCACTGATTTTTACTTAACTTTTAACATCGATCCGTCTTATTCTAACACCGTTTATATGCAATTCTCTATTGCGTTAAGGAAAACATAAAAAAGAAATACAACAAAAAACGGATTTTTATAGTGACAGTAAGGGAGCACTTCAGGCGCTCAACAGCGCCAGAAACATGTCTGAACTGACGAACAAATGCATAAATGCACTGTGCATACTGACTATGAGCAACTCAATTACGCTGATATTGGAACCAGGGCATTGTAGGCAAAGAGATAGCTGATGCATTAGCAAAGAAGGTATCCAGCACACTATTCATTGGTCCGAAGCCGACTCTGGGAATTCCACCTAGTTCCATCAGAGAAGTTGAAACTGATGGACCAATCTGAAACTGGACCAATCAAAAACACATGGACTGCTGGCCAAAATGAGCAGGAAATCAACACAGTAAGCGCTTTATAGGAAGCCATGTAAGAACAAAACATTAGATTTTCTAAAACTTGGCAGGAATAAAATGAAAAAAATCGGCCTTTACCCTGCCGAAGTAGAGTGTAGGCTATGTGTGGAGGAAGGCTAGGCAGCTCATCATATCCTATGTGCGTGTGAAGCTTTGGCATCCACAAGAAGAGACCTATTTGGGAAAATAAAAGTTAAATCTCAATTCGTACAAAAATGCTCTCACCAGGAAATATTGAAACTGGTACCAGACACAGGTATTTTAGAGTGGTGTGAGTAAATGATCAGGGAAAATACAATAAGCGAACTGCCCTTGGTGATAATAATAAAGAAGTAGATATAACAGGAAATACGTGCATTTGATGGTAGAAGGGAAGATGCTGTAATATTTAAAATCGGGGATGAGGATGAGAGAAAGGAGAATAATAACTAGATTCAGTTGTGGTAGTGAGGAAAAGGAAAATAAGTACTGGATGAAAGAGAAGTATAGAAGATGTAGTGTGCGTTGTGGAGGATGAAACATGGGAGCACTGAGGGAATGGAATTGAAGGAGGAACAAAGATTGTAGGCTTTCTGGGATAATGGTAAAGACATTTGGGAGCGGAAATGGGAAAGAGGAATAGGTTTAATGGGGAAATGGGAAAGGAACATGAGGAATATATTAAGTAATAAGAAGAAGGATAATATAGCAAATACAATAAAATTTTCAATAAAGAAAACTTTTGTATCCGTCTGGTTGAAATGAATTTTTCTTTGAGTATTCCTTCTAAAACGGCGGAGGAGTTGCAAATTTGGTTTAACACTGCTTTAATTTGATTCTTCCTCGTATAATAAATAAAATGCCGGAACTAAGGATGATTATACGTACCGTTTAATATACCCTGTGCTATATCAAAATATTTCAAATTGTGCCAATTGAAGTATGTAATTAATAGATTAAGCAGTGGAGTGCATGCTAACATAGCTTTTGCAATGAAATTTCGGGAATCATCATTAACTTTCGCATTAGATAAGTAGCCATCTAAAACATACAAAAAGTATATACAATAACTTTATTTGAATATACGAGGGCTGTTCCCTTCCACTGAGCCTAGTAAAGTAAAACACAGTTTATTTACAAAAAACATTTATTTATAATTTTTCAAAATATTCTCCTCCACAGTAATCTTCGGGTCGCAGTTTGTTTATTTCATTTATAAAGGCATCAACCGCTTCTTCGGCCGATGTAAAATGTAAACCCCCGTAATTTATCTTTTATCCGCGGAAATCATCAGGTGCTAGGTCTGGACTATACGGAGTATGATCCAGTATTTCTATGTTTTGGGTATTCAAATACTCATTTGTTCGAGCAGCAGTGTGAGCCCGAGCATTATCATGACAATTTTATGAATTTCAAGTGATAGAGTTAAAGGGACGAACATGTAAAAGAGGAGTATAGAGGCCATGGCCATAATCACGATGATAGCAAAATGCCAACTGTAAGAGAGACCCAAACAAAATAAACTAAAACTATACAGTGGCATCCTAAAGTCAATATTGTTATACATATACTTTCCAGGGTGGTTCGACAGAAATCTAGCCTAAGTAAGAAACATAGTCAACATAGTCCCTTTTAAGGCAGTACACTTTCCAAGTTCTTCAACCCTTCCGAATAGTAATTTTGCTCGAGTTTCTCAAAATAGTGGGAAGTTTCTGTCATCACTTCATCGTTTCTTGCAAAACGTCGTCGTCCGAGCCATTTTTTAGGTTTGGGAACAAGAACAGATCGCAAGGGCCTAGATTTGGTAAATATGGTGGATGGCCGTTCAATTCGTAGGCTCATAATGCAAATCCTTTCTCTTGAACGTTATTCGCGAACCTTTTGTAGAACCTGAGACAAACAAAGTGTAATGTACCAATCTGAATTAACAGTACGTCTATCTTCCAGTGCTAGACTGGAAACATGCCCAGTAAGTCAAAAAAAAAAGTAGCGACCATCTTTTTGTTTCGGTTTTTTTCCACCAACAACATTTGTTGAAGCTGACTCATTCTTAAAGACCCAAACTGACGATTGTTGCTTTTTTTTTCGGGATAATCGCAATATATCCATCTTTCATCACCTGTGATGATGTTGTACACCGAATTAAACGATCCACGATCAAAGCGATCTAGTGTAGATCGGCACCATCTCACACGGTCCTCTTTTTGCGCTGAAGTCAAATTGTGGGGAATCCACCCAGAACAAAGCTTATGGACTTTCCAATGTTTGTGTAAAATAGTGTTAATTGCTTTCACATCAGTCTTTAAAGTTGCTTGAATGTTTCTGACAGTAATATACCGGTCCTCTTTAATCCTGTTCCGAATAAGATCAATATATTTTTCTGTAACTGCCGTTTTTGGCTTAGGAGCTCGAAAACTGTCATTTAAGGAAAATCGACCGAGTTGAAATTCATTGTATCATTGTTTTACGGTAGCGAAGGAACACGATTTATCACCAAGCACTCGATTGATCTCATCAAAACATTCTTTATGGTTTAATCCACGCTTGAAATTGTAAAAAATCACAGCCCCATAATGTCACTTGTAAACAACTAGATTGAAATGTCAAAAAAAATTTGTTACAAAAATATCACCGCCTACTAGATAGGCTCAGCGGAAATAGAACACCCCTCGTATATAGATGGTTGAGATCGTGGATATGTTCCATTTTAACAAAAATAATAAAACAAAATTATTTGTCTAATCTACTATATTTTAAAACTTATTCCTTTAGTAGATTAGACAAATATCTTTGTTTTATTATTTTTGTTAAAATAACTTTATTTAATTAAATTAAGCCAAGTTTTTGGCGAAAAAATTGCCTTGGGCTTTGCATTATAAAACGTGTGATTCATATTATTCATTTTCAACGAACACCTGTTACAGATTACCCTCCTGTAATACGGTACATAGGTTCCAAGAAAATACCGCGTTGTGTGAAACTGTGTTATTTGAGATCAATACAAAATGGAAGAATGCGTTCCGAATACTTTTTAAAACGAAATATTTTTATTAATTCAACAATTTTTTAATTTTTATTTAAAATATTGTAACGAAGGTGACTTCACCAATTGTAACGAAGGTGGCTTCACTAATTGTAACGCAGAGATGGTGACGAGATGACCTTCGTTACTGGAAGTTCGTAGCCAACACTTACTTGCATTGTAAGTGTTGTTTTAAAACTTTATTTTTTCGATGACAATTCTTTTATGACATCTAAATGTACAAAGACTTTATAGTGGCTACTACTCGCTTGGCAATTAAGAGTAATTGTTAATAAAACCCCTGTAAAGTTAAGAAGGGCAAATAACATAAAATTCAATTGATCAGTTAATTTAATTTACAGATGAAATAAAAAACACATTGAGAAAAAGAAAATTTGTTTAATTTAAGAAAGTGAATTCAACACTTTAATTTAAACATTATTCTGAGATTTAAAAATTAGATTTAAAAGTTATTCTGTAAAAATTACTCGTATATTTTCTTTGATTATTGTGATTTTCGTAGCTCGTTAGATTTAAATGTTAACATTAATAAAAGACAAATAAAATAAATAAAATTGAATTTACAATTAACACATCTCTGACATCATTATGATTCCCAAGATAATAATTACAAAAAAAATGTTGTGTAGTATATTTACATTTATTTGAACATTCCTCGTATATTTAGATAAAGTACTTGAATAATTATTTTAAAACTAGATGATAACCCGTCGTAAAACGACTATCGATTACCAGGTCAGATTTTATTTAAATGTAATTACAAAATTTGACATTTAATTTCACATATTAAATGGCACAAGAAAAATCACAATGAACA
>WYDF02244302.1:0-20785 GCA_009867245.2 Adranes taylori
AAGAGTTCATTTTTACCCCACAAAAGTTCATTTTTACCCCATTTGGGGTAATTTACCCCGATTCCCCGACCGCTGGTATAGACCAATTACGGAAAGTAGTTTATTTCTTTTCAATAGGAAGCTAGATGAAATAAATTGGGACTATATTTTCTAGGAAAACGTTTCGTGGCTTTCAATAAATTTTCAATCATTTTTTGTCTGAGTTTAAACAGTTTCCAGGGAAAGTACAAATTTATCTGTGATACTAGTAAAACAGCATAAATGGTTTTAATAATAAACTACGTGAAAAACGTAATCAACTGTCACTAGCTAAGGAGATATATAACAAAAAACCAAACGAAAGATTAAAATTTTTTTCGGAGCTGAGAATACTCTAGAATAAAGGGATGTAAAAATAAAACATCTATACCATTCACTGCGGGCGAGCTTAATATCTTTTTCCATGACGTTCCGTAAACTATTATTGACAAGGAGTCTATAAACCGCGACGTCATAAAGGATATTTCATATAACCTCTCACATCCGTTCCAGATAGAAGAGGTTTCCTTTAATGATGTTCGCACAATTATAAATGAAATTTCGCAAACTAACAGTAGGGACATATACAAAATAAATACCAAAATCATTAAAAAAAAAACTATGAACATAATACTTGTCCCATTAAGAAAATGTATAAACCTATCTTTAATGTAAATAAATGAATTGTATAATGGGGGACGGTATGGGTTTAGGAAAAATCATTCAACAAATGGAGCAATGATGGAGTTGGTGAAAAACATATTGAATTTTTTTGAGAGCGGACAATACCCGCAAGCGGTGTTTTGTCATCTCACAAAGGCATTTGATTGTGTACTGTATGAAATCTTGTTCACTTTGATGAAAAGTTAAGTAAAATGACATATTGAAATTCTATGCGCTCGTGACTCGACTTTTATCTTCACAGCAGATACATGCACTGAGTTAATAAATAAGTCAACTTTTCATGTTCAACAGGCAATAAACTGATTTCGGTACAACGGACTATAAATCCATCTAAAACCAAAACCAATGATTTTCTCTTTAAAACATCCGGATACTTCTGAATCTACAGAATCGGTGAAATTTTTGGGTATGTTTATAGACAATAAGTTGGTATGGAACATTGACTGTGAAAATCTCGCGATAAAACTATCTTTGTTCTACGAAAACTAGTGGAATCGGTAACTAACCAATACCTAATATGACCTATTACGCACTATATCACAGTCATCTCAAATACGCAATTATCATATGGGGAAGATCAAATAATTGCCAAAAGACGTGCAATTAGGACTGTCGCAGGATTACCTTATAGAGCAAATTGCAGAGGGCGTTTAAACACTTGGGAATTCTGACACTGCCATCTCTGTATATCTATGAGACATTGGTTTATATCCATAGCCAGAAAGATTTATTAACTACAACTACACCTCATCATAGTATGTAATTTTCTGACTTTTGTCTTTTATTTATGCATTTTACAGTACAGGAATTGTATGAATCTTATGGCAAATTATCTTTGTCTTTATCTTTAACTATAAACCATGAATTCTTTACTCGCTATAAAACTAATATTATACCTCCTGTTAATGGGCATGGGCATTAGATTTTTTAATAAATTAGAGATGCAAATCAGTAAACTGCAAACTAATGATTTCAAAAAGACAGTTTATAAAATTCTGATGGAGGGCAAATATTATACAGTGGAGGAATTATTAAACTCAAATACAATGAGCTTCTCAAAATGAGGCTGTGAACTTTAAATGCACCAATTATAGTACATTGTAACAATAATGATTCCGTAGAATCACGTTTTACACGTGAATTGTTTCCTAGGTCTAAGTGGAGATTTATATGCACATATGTGACTTAATATTTACGTATTTACTTATATTGTGTCTCTACCTACATTGTGTATTGTGTCAGTTTTTTGGCAGTACTTATATTAACTATGATTAGTATAATCAATATTTATTGAATAAACACAATATCGATTATCGTATAATAGGATAATTTATTAAAATATGTTGGTAAGTTTCGAAAAAATGAGAAAAGATTGATAATGAATCAATTCATTTAGAAAATATTAATTCATCGAGCTCATGGCAGCTTTTATCAATTACACTACTTAAGCTGCAATAATAATAATTATTAAATGCCATAAATAATTTTTGCATTTTCTTAGATTTTAGAAGACTGAGAAAACCTTTCATTTCTATCCTCGTCCTTGACTCAGAATAAGTTTAATTCTATCGGTATTGAGTTTTACATTTTGTGGAGTAATAAAATGTCCTAAATAAGGAACATCTTTTAAAATGCTCCTAGATAAGTGTCCATAACAAAAGCATTTTAAATACCAAATGGTATTCTGCACTACTCGAAACAACCATTTTCAGTACCGAACCTGAGACAAGATCTAGTATGGTGTAACACTAAGAAAAAAGTAAATCTAGAATTTTGCTAACATTAAGTACGAGATATTTATCCTTAGCCAATAGTCTAGCACCACTCGAAAATTTCTCAAACTCTTTATCGGCGATAAATAAAATAGATAAATGTTAATTCAACATGAATAAATATTGTTCTTATTCGTTTTTAACACTTTCGGTGGGCTAAAAAACAAAAAACGAGGTACTTGTTTTTCAAATATTTACCTGAAATACATCTTTAAAAGTGATGCTACTGAATGTATATCTTGCAGAATATCATCCGTATACAGATTTGGTATCCGATCTTCATCAAATGTATTTCGAAGTTTTTGTATATTCGAGGTTACGCCTGATAAACGATAGATACCATCAACAAGACCATGCGATTCGATGAGTTCGGCGCAACATTTCAAAACAGTCGGAACATCTTGACCCGTATTCGACAAATGCTCCCCTAGATCACATCTGAAAGTATTTTTTATAAGTGAGTTAATTATTCCGAAACCTGCATTTAGGAAGTTCTAATTGGCTTAAAAAATGGAAGATATGGGTAGATGCGCATTTCTCGCAATGTCATGGCCTTCACCAGTACCCTCTGCTTTCACCTCGCATCATTGCGTTCGTTAATGAAAACTAAAACTTTGCTTCGGTGCACCACCAACGGCTGGTAAATCAATTTGAAAAACTTTCTATATGAATCTTTACATACGTATAATTGTATGCCTATATTATTAAGAGATCTTATGAAATTAAATGCAGTTATATTAATTAACCAACGAATAGACAATCCAGAAGGGACATATCATCCAAACTATTAAGAATTATGCAATTAGGGACTTAGGCAATTAAAGTTCACCTATTATTGCAATTACCACACCTAGATAATCTCTAGTATTAGCATACACGCTAAATAAATAAATAAATAGGTGTTTATTGTTTTGCAACATTTGCCCAAAATTTTACAATAAATGTAATTAATAAATCTACGCATAATTATAAATGTATGATATAATTAATAAATGTATGCGTTATTAAAGAGTAAAGGATATGTCATTTGCCTCGTAAGGGGCATCCACATTAATTTAGCTTTAAGCAGGTCACTAAAATGCATCTTACTGGCCATTTTACAATTTTGTGGGCATTTACTATATATATATTTATGGTTGTAGAAAAAAATCCCACAGGAAAAAAGCATACAGGAAAAATACTCACGGAAAAATGCTCACAGGAAAAAAGCCCACACGGAAATATGCCCACGTAGAAAAATGCTCATATACTAACATGGAAATAAGCCCACTGATAAAAAATTCACGTAGAAATTTGCTTAGATTAATCAAATAGATATAAATAAACAAATATATAACAGAAATAATTACTTTATTTAAATTACTAATAATACCATACTATAATTAAATCATAAATCATAAATCATACAAAAATTTATAAAAACATAATACAAAACAAAACTTACTGAAGATTAGCTAATTTACGTAAACATCTACTTTTTTTATCATCTGTTTTATTATAGTCTCTTACATGATTCGCGATTACCGAATGTAAGTTTTCATATTTTCTCTTTCTTACTTCAATACGCCCTGCACTTACGTTAGCTAATAATAAGCGTTGACAAGCCTTTTTCAGTCCGTCTAATAAAAACCACATACTGAGATGGCTACAATTAAATAATGAATTTAGTGCATTATGAAAGCCTTCGCAACAATTTGTGGTTTTATGAGATTTTTTGAGCGCTGCTTCATAATGATTCCACACTTCGTTTGAAAATTGTGGTCTTCTATCCCTAGGACACTGATGACAAATCACAAACACTTTACATATCTTTATGCAATTGACGTCTATAAAAGACTCAGTACATACTCTTTAAATAACTATTATAGAATACTGTCCTTACACCGTAATATACTTCTTAGTACTTGTTTTCTTATATTAAAATCGAACTAAACAATGTACCGGCAGAATATAGTCCTTAGAAATATGTTATCGTACCCATGTACCTACAGAAAACAATAAATTATATTATAAACTAGCTGATATGTCTATGTGAGCTTTTTTCCGTGTGAGCATATTTCTAAGTGAGCATTTTTCCATGTGAGCTTTTTTCTATGTGTGCATATTTCCGTGTAGGCTTTTTTCCTGTGAGCATTTATATATGTGGGCATTTTTCTGTGGGTATTTTTCCTGTGGGTATTTTTCCGGTCACCATATTTATACCTATCCATAGGAATTCCATTGTATACAAACGGATTTCTGTAGCTTCCAGGTGATTTCTTCCTCTGGTTTAATACGTGTGTGTCTCCTGATTTCGCCAAGTTGAATTTCTGTTGTTGTGAATGTCACATAGTACCTTGTAGACGTACATTACAGGAGCCGTGAAGATCTTGTGTTAGATGAAAAGGGGTTTGCAATGCTCTCCATTGATTTGATACTCAATACTTCTTACCGCCTTTTTTGTTCAATGAACACTGTCTCTATATATGTAGAGAGACCCCCATATTTCCAATGCATATGATAATTCTGCATGAAATAAAGCATGATAAGCCGTTAGCGCAGCTTCGTTCCCGCATACTTTTCTAATTCGTTTTATTGTTACAGTTGCCTTGGACAATTGATTGGAGAGTCTTTGGCTTGTTGCTTCCACGTTAATATTGGATCTATCACTATACTGAGCAATTTTAGTGGCTCATTCTCCATCTGTCAATTGTGTAAGATATAGTTTTTGCATTATATAGCTCATCCTTAAGAATTTCATTCAATACTTCATGGTTTCTGTGTGTCACCGTGAGCGTCGTGTCATCTGCATATATAACAGTTACAATTTAGGTTTTTTGGTAACTCTTTAGTTAGATCCCATAAATGGGTTACACATTTTAGCTTTTTGTCTACTGCGTTACATACATATTCCATATAGAAGGCAAGCGCAGTCACTGCGCTGTAGCCTTTTCTAAATCCATGCTATGACGATGCTGTGCATTTATTTGCTTCTAAGTGTTCATTTACCCTAAACTGAATGAGTTTTTCGAAGATATTAGCGAAAATGGGCAGTATAGAGATTGGTTTGTATCTTGAACATATGCTTCTGTCACCTTTTTTATATATTGGATGCAGTTTATATATTGGATACATTTAGCCAGTTTGAGCGCATCTGGAAATACTCCTTTATGGAGACAATCATTGAACAAGGTTAATACTGGGACAAGTGTATGTGCTGTTGTTTTAACCATCTGAGCAGATATTTCAAAGAGGTCTGTAGATTTCTTGTTGTTTAGCTGGAGAATAACGATGTTTACCCTCTCTTCCCTTATTTCAGCGAATTTTTTATTGTTTTAGCCGCATTGGGCTAGTTTGTAGTCAGGTTGTGCTTGCATGTTTGAGTACTAATGGTTTTAACAAGGTTTTCTGCTACAGGTGTAAAAAAGTGGTTAAATTCTGTGTTTGTTGGGATGTTATTTTATTTCTTTATATATTATCTTCCCGTCTCTGTATTTATAAGGTCTTATACAGTTTAAATTTTTTTATCTGAGTTCCGATTTTTTTTCAAATTTGCTCTTTTTCTTTCTATATCTACTCCGCGCGATACTCGTTTAATAGTCTGGAACTGTCATTATTGCTGGCACCTTGCATACTATGCATCAGTTTCAGCCGTTCTCTCATTAGTATGATATCCGGAGGAAGTTTTATACATGATGTATTACATTTGATAGTTCTCTGTGGGAAAACTACGATCAAGGCTCCTTTTAAACATGTTTATTAGCTGGTTGCATCTTTCTGATGGATCCAGGATGTAGGCTCTCCCAATTGTCGTTTTTCACTAGATTGATAAATGTCTGCATATTATCTTCGGAGCGGATTCGTCTCAGTTTTGTCGGTGTGACATTGACGGTTTCAATAATAGCAACTAAGGCTTTATGATCACTTATATTGTACTGACAGATGTGTAAACTCGAATATTTTCATTGAGAATATATCTATGGTATTACTTTTTAAGAAGAATAACTATTTGTTAAGTGAGGTGATTATTTCAAAAACTTCATATTGACGTTTAGGAAATTCAAATTGGCTTAAAAATGGAAGGTAAGGGTAGACGAGCATTCCTAGCATATGTGCTAGCTTTGTCAATATGCATTTTTCTAAATAATTAACTCACTTAACAAATAGTTATACTTCTTAAAAAGTAATACCACGTATATATATTAATTATATTTATTTCAAAAAGTTTTTCAAAAAAAGTTAAGTTGATTTTAAGAAACATATTTCATCAATTAATCAAAAATATATCTCTTACCCAAACACTCTTTCTTTTAGAATTCCAGACTGTTTAAGTCTTCGTCTCGAGGGCCGATGTAAAATGAAACTGCGAAAGAAAGCAATGAGTTTTCCATGTTTCCTGAGTACAGGTTTGGTGGGACTGACTAGCACTCCAGTGACCATATGAGATCCAGGTATTCCAACGGTTATAGTGGCCAATGGTGGAGTTATGCTTCCTATTCCACAGCCGCCACCACCAGCTGGAGGCAAAGGCATCACATGACGTGGAACTTTATCACCGATTACATGTACGCAGTGTTGCGGAAAGAAACCCACTTGAAAACCGCGCTTACCGCGCCACCACATTGATTCGCCCGGACTAGCCATATCAATCACCGATATCATATCACCGACTTCTAAAGATAATTCATCTCTTGCCTATCAAAATATAAAATATGTCACATAAATTAAAATTAAAAAAGTATAATATATTGTGTAAGAATAATTTCTTTGGAAGTTCTCACCTGCGACACATATCTACGTACGCTATAGGCAGCGGCAACGGCAGGTGTGTTTATTGATCGACTTTCTTCGCTCGGAACCAGTAAACGATGGCCCTTATTGTCCATCTGAAGCCAATTCAACACCGGGCCACAATTAACAGAATTATCGACTATAGCACAAAGACGCAACAGATACGACATCAAAACAGACTAAAACATTAAACAATAAAGAAAAGTATAAACATTTAATAGATTATTATGAAAATAATAATCTTTACCTCAAAATCGTCGGAATTAATATGACTAGATAAATCAGGCAATTGCGAGAATTTTCTATCGTAGATGCATTGATGTAAAAGTTTATCCAGCATTTTAAAATTCTCAAATGTCCTTTGCAATAGCCAACATTCATTGCCAGATGTCACTTGTAGTGTTATCCAATCACCATCTTCAGTACCTTATAAATAATTTAAAAAAAAAACAAAAATTGAACAAAAAGTTGCAATATTATAAGGTCGTATCTATATGCCATGGTATAATACATTATCATATTTCCTTACACTAAAATAATAATTGTATGATGTATAAAATAGTACTTTAAGGCGTATATTAATAATATTACATTTATTAGAATTTGAACATTTATAACAAAACTACAATGTAAATGTCATGTGTTCTAACGTTAATACTCATGCTTAACCTACGTTATTATAAGATAATATTGCTATTGGCCCATGTTATCACTTATTACATATCATAACTCTAATTTCTAATTAATTGCACTTAATTCACTATAATGCTATATTTGCCGGCCCAACCTGTTAAACTTCAATTATCACTTCCCTTTTGTCTGGTTTCACCTTTTTTTGTCTTTCCTTCCGCCTGTGTCTTTTCAGAACTATCCTGGCTGTCTTTTTCTGTAACTTTTTGAATATCTCTCTTCCTATATGGGTCCCATACCTAACAAGCATTCGATCTTTGATCTTAGTAGGGTAAGATATGCCTTCTCCCTCATGTTACTGCTTCCTTTCTTTACATTTCATTCTATTTTATATAACTTTATATACCCCTTATTTACCGTAATCCGTAACATGTACATTGAAATTTAACTTTCTATTGATATACACATATAAGTATATGAAACCATTTTTTCTATTTCCTATCCTTGCAGAACATAATTTCTATCGTTTACTACTCTATTTTTACCAAATATAATAGTTAACACTTCTCTGTATTTGTTTTACACCATTCCGTTAATTTGTGTAGTAATTCTTGTCTGTCTTCATACTTTACTATTTCCTTATATATTATGAAATCATTTGCATATAATTTTATATTGTTCTTTAGCTCCTTTCCGATGTCCCCAATGAATATATTAAAGAGCATTAGTCCCAGGACGATCCCTTGCAGGACCCCCGATCTAATATGTCCTTCCCCTGATACATGCTCACCAACCTTCACTCCTTGCGTTCAATCCCTCTTGCCGATATGACAATCCTATTATCCAATCCCATCACTCTCATTTCATTTATTATCTTGTGTGGCACCTAATAGAATACTTTGGAAAAATGACTGCTATTACATCTACGTGTATTTTTTCATCCGTTATGTCTTCTATAAGACCAGCAGCGTGCTACAACAATAGCCACTTCTGAATCGGTGTTGCCTATCGTTGAATTTATCATATTTAATGCAGTAACTTACTATGTATTTTATTATTACCTTTTCCAAAGTTTACATACTAATGATGTTAGGCTTACCGGCATATAGTTTTTATCTCTGTTTTTATTCCTCCTTTATACATTAGTACTATGCTTCATTTTTTCCAATCTTTGAGTAAGATACCATTATTTATTGATACATTCCAAATATGATATAAATATTTTTTTATTTCTTTTCCGGCTGCTTTTAAAGGTCTAGATTGATTTCGGCTGGTCCAGAGGCCTTCCCTATATTCATTGACGTTATTGTTCTCTCAGCCTCTCCAATCCTTAACCTAAACATATCCTCCCACTTTAGATTTGGCCATATACTTTCCATTTTATTTTCCTTTCCTATTTTATTATACATTTTCATATTTTATTATACATCGTTATGAAGTATTTGTTTAACTTATTCTACTCCTACTATTCCTCTTTGTATGATCCGTCTTCATTTTTTACTTTTATCTTAGTTCTGTTTTTTGGGTTCTTGCCTTTCATATATTCATAAAATACTCTTCCTGTTTTATCTTCTAATAATTTAATTATATACTCTTCTTTTGCCTTTGTTAGTTCATTACTTGCCTCTCTAAATCTTTGTCGATTTGTTTTCCTATACTTGTACGCATTTCTTGCATCTCATTTTAATCGTTTGACCTTCTTATTTACATATATTGGTTCTGGTTTTAATTTATTTTTCTTTTTGGTATCGCTTCGTTTACACACTCTTTTAAAATCAACTTGAAAGTTTCCCATAGTGATTCTATACAATTGTTTTCCGTTATCCACTTCTTCCTTCAGATATCATTAACATGATATGAGAGAAAACGCGAATTTATGAGACCCTGCCATTAAATCTGAGTGGAACAGACTCTTGTTCTGCACAATGCTCCTGTTCGGCGCAATATAATTGCGTATAGGGAAGAGTGTTGGATTGAAGTCACATCAAAACTCAATTATCGCAATGGTAAACAATTCTAGCAAAAATTTCAACAACTTACGAGTGACAAAGACTGTTCCAAAATCCTACCTGACAAATAATCAGGGTCAAATTCTAAACAACTCCACTGATAAAGCTGAACATTTCGCTGACTTTCTGGAAAACACGTATAAAGTACCTATTAACGTACTTTTCGAGCCCAATTTTCTTGAAGAAACAATCTGGTAAATGATTTCTTCATTCGCCACACACCACTCATAGATTTTCCTGAACAGGACAAAATTCTACATCCTTTCACTCAAGATGATGTATCCGAAGCACTAAACAAAGGCGAAAACACCGCTCCTGGTTCAGACGCTTTAACTCGTCGTATCCTCAGATACATTCCTGCTGAAACCATATCGCTCCTAACCGAGATATTCAATAAATGTCTTTTATTGGGGCACTTCCCAAAAGATTGGAAAACTGGCCAAGCGGTCATGATTCCAAAACCTCGCAAAGACCCTAGACATGTTTCATCATATCGACCAATCACACTTTTTAACGTCTTAGGAAAAACTTTTGAAAGAATCTTCACATCTCGCCTACGAAACTGCTAGAGATGAACAAAGTTCTCTCAGAGAACCAGTTTGGTTTTAGAGCATCACGCTCTACTATGGACTCTCTTCTAAAATTTCAAACAGATATCACACGAGCACTTAACAATGGCCATTGCGCTTTGGCAATGTTTCTCGGTCCAGCGTGTCGGAGAGCGTCCGCGCCTTCGTTTTCAAAGGGCTTTACCTTGGATGACCAGTTTCTCTATATTGTCGCTTCTGGTGGTACACCCGAAAAACTTTAAGATACGGCCGAACGTTAGGAATGATAATCGCAGTTCTGGTTTCATTTCGTTCAGGACTGAAACGTTTGCTCTTTTAGCCGTTCAAGATATCCTCAACATTCTTCGCCAACATCACATCTCGAAGGCGTCTATACGACGCCTATCACTCGATCGAATTACCCACGTCTCTGAGCCATAGGAAAATATGGGTCATATCATATCTCCGATGTTACGTTTTCAATTTTAACGATAGCGGTACTATCTTCGTATAACTTCCTAATGAGAAAGATCAGATGTGTGGGCAGTCCCATCTCTTCCAGTATATTCCATAATTTGGGCCATTGAACGTTGTCAAATGCATTCTCGTAATCAAGAAAACATAAATACATTGATGTATGGTATTCCCTCGCCTTTTCTATGAGCTGTCTCACGTTTAATATTTGTTCCCTGGTTCCGCGACCTTTTACAAAACCAGCTTCTTCGGGAGCAATTTGATGAGTTAGGAAAAACGTTAGTCTTCCTTGTAAAATATACAGCATTATCTTGCTCGCATGACTGATCAAAGCAATTAGTCGGAATTACTACAGTCGGTCGTGGATCCTTTCTTATGAAATGGTAGGACTAATAAACGGGCCAGAAGCATGTTTTGCATATTCTCTGGCATAAATGAGGGATAACGTTTTGACCTCTTACATCTAAGGCCTTTAAGACTTCCGCTGACAGTAAATCGATTCCTGTTCCACTTCCTACGTTAAACAAAAAAAAATCTTTCTGTATACTATCTGGCGGTAAATAATTCTTCGTTTTTTATGATTCATGATTCTGTGAAAATAGCTGTATCTGTGTTACATACCTCCATCATCGATTGGAATTTATGCTTCTTATTTATTATGCTTCTGCAATTTATGACAACTACAGATCAAGGGACTCTTCCCTTGACCTGTTATTTGTTGCTATAGTTCTTTCCTTCCAAGATTGTAGTGTTTAAATTTAGTTTGTACTTTTGGTTTAATTTGCATGCCATACTTCGTTGTCCTTCTCCTTCCTGCTTGATTGCTATTATTCCTGTTTGGTTTTCTTATGTTGGATGTGCTGTTTTATTTGATCACACCTTTCTCTAAAGATACTGCAGCTCCTACACCATACCATATGATACGGATTTATGTCCCTGTTTTCTTTTTCTATGTCCCATATATAATTACAGCAATAGCTGAGATTTTCGCATGTTCTCTAAATCCACATCTCTTCCATCTTACTTTAATTTTTTCCATTCCCATAATCACGTTGAAGGATTCTACTTCTATTATAATATTAAAGTTATGTTCACTTAGTAACGCTTGTTTAATATTTTTATGCTCCTTATATCGATATCCCACCTATTTTGTTTGAAAGTATCTCATCGAAAGTATCTTGGTGCATGGTTCTTTTTGATTTCCTCACTTTCATGTCTTCTCCCAATTTGTCTTGTATTTCATCTCTCACTTTTGCCAAATGTTCGTTATTCCCTTCATATTTCAATATAACTGCTGCGCTTTTCGTTTTCCTGTCAATCCTGACCAATTCATTTACTGGATCTATTTATTACCTTTTTAACCTCCCCCAGTACATCAACTCTTTCCCCTGTTGTTTTGTTGAGTCAATCACTAATGTTATGTCCTCTTTTTTCTTATCTTCCTTTAATGCATTTGCGTAGCTTTAATTTTGATCCATATCGTTTTTCCCCTCTTTCTCTTTTGTAGTTTTACTTATTTGTTTACGTATTTTTGCTATTTCCTTATTAAGTGCTCCAACTGAAGTTTCGGTCACTTTTTCCACACATATTTCCTCTACTCCCTCCTCACTTTTAGTTTTGCATCAATCGCAGATCCAGTACACTCCTTTCACTCCAGATATTGCCTTAGACATTTGCTTTTAGTTATGCACAATTTACATGATACCATGCTTCGCAATTTCTTTCACATTGAATGCAGTCTGTCTAACTTTCAATCCTTTCTTTACAGCTTTTACACACACAACAGCTTTTACACGCCAACCTGATTTAAATAAATATATTACAAGTGAATAGTTATATATTCAAATGAATATATAACTATTTATTCTAATTAGATGAGTTAATCAATTTTCAAACTATCCATTGATGACATGTAACACCCAATTAGCTTAAAAATCCAGGAAGGAAGATGCGCATTTATGGCATAAGTGTCTAGCCGTCCTCCGTACCCTCTTCTTCATAATATTATGTCTAATAACGACATTGAGTTTTGCACGAAGCCAGCCCTCCACAAAGTATTTTTAAAATCTTCTATAAATATTACATGGTAGCAATTACAGAGTTATTACAGCTAGACGAAATTGGTCAACCCAAGTGAGGCCAATCAGTAGGTGTTATCCAACCTCAACAATCGAAATAAGAACTTTAACAATCAAAGAGATGAATTAAGGAGGAGATAATATTAAGATGCTTTGATTGTTTAAGTTCTTATAAAAATAAATCCATTCCGATTGTTGAGATGGGATAACACCTACTGATTCGTCTCACTTGGGTTCGTCAATTTCGTCCACCTGAAAGAAATCTGTAATTGCTACGCATGTAACGTTATTCGAAGATTTTAAAAATAGTTTAAGGCCAGGCGTGCTGCAGAGCTCAAGGGGGTTACACATTGATATTCTGAAGAAGAGGGTAATGAGGACGGGAAGACACCTGTGCCAGAAATGCGCATCTAACCTTCCTGGCTTTTTAAAGCTAATTGGGTGTTACAAGTCATCAATTTGGAAATTAATTAACTCATCTAATTAAGACTACAAAATAATTATTTAATTTTTTTATAGATGGGGATTATGGTGGATTTAAATTCGAGGGAGGCTCAAATGCAAACCTTAAAAGGGTTGTTAAAAAAATTATAAAACCAACCTCAAGAACAAACATAGGACTACGTCATTTTTCGGAGTAGACTTCGTCAGTTCTATATACTTTGCTTGAGCGGTTTGGAAGTGCTTGAATATTCTGATTAGACGATTATTATGTTTAAACAACATTGATCAAAGAATAGCACAATGTTGTACCTCCGTAGTGAAATTGCCATATTTAAAGTGTCACTGTACCAGCAGTTACAATTGTTCTTACCACACCTCATTAGCAAAACCTCTACATCTCACAATAATATTACTGTTCAAGGTATCCTTTAGTGCATGTTTTAACAACACTTTTAAGATTTTTATTTTATTCCGTCTCATATAAAAAATTGAAACTTATAAAATATTAAATATGTATTTCTTACTATGTTGCGAATGGAGCAATAAAGATTGGTCCAATAAACCATCAGTAGTCTGTACAGTTACGCGCAAATCTGGTGGCAGTTTGACGCGTTCATAATGAAAATGAGCGCATTCTTCTAGCTTCGGAAAGCGGCAAGGTTCAGAACCTGGCTGCGGACAGCCTCCAGCCGCTTCTGAGATCTGCATTTTTCGTCGTGAGCCGTAGTTACTGATGGTGGTAGTTAGATTCACGGCAGTACGGCCGGATAACGGATGAGATGTGATGACTTCCGATCGATGAAGATGGTAATGCAAATCTTGATGGAGAGGATGGTGACGATTTGATTGTAATGTGTCAGTTGTGCCAACTTCTGTGCATGATGTCTATTAAATAACAAAAATAATTCAATTGTTAATCACGTGATATGGGTTATTTCACGACTGTTTGTCCAAGGCAGGACAAAACCTATCTCTGTTATGATGAGACTGTATATTTTAACCTTTGGCATAAGAACGACAAATTACAAAATATGCTATCTCAACTAATTTTAGTTCCAGTCAAAGCAAATATTATAGTAAAGGTGTGAGGACAGTTAATAAAGACGTGTTTTTAATGAAAGTTAAAATAATTGAGAATGTAAAAAAGATGAAATATTTAGGGAATGTAACTGGCAGGAATGGACCGGGAAATGAGCATGTGAGGATGTTAGTCAGGGAAGTTGAGGTCGCAGCGGAAAAGATGGGGTATGCATGGAAGGAGTTCGGAGATTTAGTGAGAGTATGAGGATGATGAGTTTGAAAGTATGTGTCAGAAATATGATGTTGGATAGTGCGGAAGTTTGAGCAATGAAAGAAAGAATGTTGACGAAAGGAATGCTAATGAAGTATATGAAGAGAATGTTAAGAGTAGAGAAATGGACGGCGAGTGAGATAGTGTTACAAGCGCTGAATGAAGTAAAATTTTAGGTGTATGAAGTGAAGAAGATGGTAAGATATGAAAAAAAATAATGGGGTGTTTAAGAGGACAGAAGAGAATGAATGGGTGAGAGACAGAAGAAGTTTAGATAAAAGGTGTGGATAGTTTATGTGCAAGTGGTATGATAGAATAAGTGGAATTTCGAAATGTGAGATGGAAATTGAAGAGAAGTTGAAAAATGTAGAAAAACAGGACAGATATGAAAGAATTAGAATATGTAGATATAACAGGAAATATGTACATTCGATGGTGGAAGGGATGATGCCGGAATATTTAAGACCGATGATGAATATTAGCAGTAAGAGAATGATAGCTAGATTCAGATGTGGTAGCGAAAAGAGGGGAAATAAGTATGGATGGATGAGGAGTATAGAAGGTGTAAAGTGTGTGGAGTGGAGGATAAAATATGGGAGCACTGGGTGAATGTGAAGAAATTGAATGGACGGATGAATAAAAATGAGGCTGGGAATTAGAGGAGGTGTGAAGAAGATTAGAAAGAGGGAAAGGTAGATGTAAGGGAACGAAGGAAGAAAGTGGAGGGGGTAGAATAAAGAAATGAAAGAGGAGTCTAGAAGATGTAGGGTTTGTGGTGTGGAGGATGAAATATGGAAGCACTGGGTGAATGGGTGTGAAGGAATGGAATGTTAGGAAAATAAGGAGTGGATAGAAAGGGTAAAGAAAGTGGGAGAGTATGGAAGATGAGAAGGGGAATGGACAGAAAACAAGTGGGAGGAAAATAAGCATAGGGTTTAAGAGAAAATAAGGGAAGTTGAATTTAGTTATGTATGTATTTAAATTAAATATGTTTAATTTTGTTATCGTGTAGTATTGATGTTAATTTTTTGATGCCAATAAAGGTTCAATAATAATAATATTATAGTGAAGGCAAAACTATTTTCAAATACTTCAAAAGATTTCACAATATTAGCAAATACTATTTTATTTTGTAACAAATTTTTTATTAAATGTTGGTTTGAATGTGTCCTCTGTATGTTCTACTATAAGAGCTAATATCATTTGGTTAGTCTGTGCTATGCAAGTTAAGTACTGTTATTTCAGGATTTGTTTTCTGTCATATCAATCACCTCGATCAGTTTTCTGTAAAAAATCTAGATCAATGATTTTCATCATAAAATTCTGTCCAGATTGATGATGTGGAATAACTTTTCGGTGGAGATTTTTTTAAAGGAGTACTGTGTGTATAAACAATCTGTCATAGCTTTGGTCAAGCAGATGAATAAGACAAGATATAGCATACATACTCAGACAATCAAAACCAAAAATATCAAAATTAGTTTATTTTTGATAAACAAACTGCCTTAGGTAGAATCTTTTTATAAAGACTGTGTACAGTATGTTTGATTTTTGCTGTCACTTTAGATCTCACGGCTATTGAGAGAGATATGACACAATCTTATATAAACAAAGTTGTTCTACATTTATTTTTCTATTAACTGCCACAACCAAAAACAAGAATTGAACATCAAATGGATTAGATTTAACAAGTACATGCAACATTTTAAATACAACATGCCCAACTGAAATTTTAAAATTAATTTACCTACTATTGTTGTTACTAATAACATAAACAAAGTAATAATAGAAATATTCAAATACTTTTCAAAGCGCATCACTTTCTTTATGTTGTTAATTGCAACATAAACAAAGTAGTTATATGTAAGTAAAGTTTAAACATGTTAACCTGAAATTTTAAAATTAATTTTGAAATTTAATTTTAAACTTAATTTACATACTGTTACATTGTTTGTGTTGTTATTAACAACATAACTTTGTTTATGTTGCTAATAACAACATACACATACTAATAATGTGAACCGAGATATTCAAATAAGCATTGTGTATGTTCTGAACTTTGCACTTTGTTTAGGTTCTGAATAACAACAAAAGCAAAATTATGTTAGTAACAACACCAACATAAACAAAGTTATGTTGTTAATAACAACATAAACAAGGTAATAGTATGTAAATCAAGTTTCAAATTTCAGGTTAAAATTTCCTAACATTATTTACGTAACGGTATGTAAATGTGACACAAACAAAGTAAAGATATGTAAATTACGTTTAAATTTCAGGCAAAATACATATTATTACTATGTTTATGTTGCTATTAACAACATGAAGAAAGTGATGGGCTATTGAATAGTATTTGAATATATCTGTTATTACTTTGTTTATGTTCTTAGTAGTAACAACAGTATAAACAAAGTTATGTTGGTAACGACATAAACATAGTAAAAGTATGTAAATTAAGTTTAAAATTGAGTTTAAAATTAACCAAAATATTCAAATAAGCATTACTTTGTTTATGTTCTTAATAACAACATAAGCAAAGTTACGTCAGTAACAACAACATAAACAAAGTTATGTTGTTAATAACAGCATAAACAACGTAATAGTATGTAAATTAAATTTAAAATTTCAGATTAAATTTTTTAAACTTTATGTATTATGACCTTGTTATTAACAACACAAACAAAGTAATGTGCATTTGAATATCTCGGTTAATATTTGAATATGTGAGATAAAGTTATGTTCTTAATAACAACATAAACAAAGTAATAATATGTGAATTAAGTTTTAATATTTGAATAGCTAAGTTAAACTTATATTGTTAATAACAACATAAACAAAGGAATAATATGAATCTAGATATTCAAACACTATTCAAATGCGCATTACTTTGTTTATGTTGTTAATAACAACAACATAAACAAAGTAGCAATATGTCAATTAAGTTTAATTTTAAACTGAAGTTTTAAACTTAATTTACATACTATAACTATGTTTATGTTGTTATTAACATAAGTATGTTTATGTTGTTGTTACTAACAACATAAACAAAGTAATAACAGAGATATTTAAATACTATTCAAATGCCCATTAAGAATTTTAACCTGAAATTTTAATATTAATTAACATGCCGTTAGTTTGTTTGTGTTGTTTTTAACAACATAAACAAAGTAATGCGTATCTGAAGATCTCGCTTCAAATTATTCCTCGTTTCTGTTATTGTTACTAACAGCATAACTTTGTTTATATTACTCATAACAACATAAACATATTAATAAAGTGAACCGAGATAATCAAATACGCATTGCTTTATGTTAGTGATAACAACATAAGCAAAGTTACGTTGTTAGTAACAACAACATAACAAAGTTATGTTGTTAATAACAACATGTAAACTAAGTTTAAAATTTCATGTTAAAATTTTTAAACTTTATTTAGGTATTATTACATTGTTTATGTTGTTATTAACATAAACAAAAATAATGTGCATTGGAATATCTCGACTAATATTTGCATATCTAGGTTAAAGTTATGTTGTTAATAACAACATAAACAAAGTAAAAATATGTAAATTAAGCTTAGAAATTTTAATCTGAAATTTTGAACTTAATTTACAAAGTATTACTTTGGTTATATTGTTGTTATTAACAAGATTACTTTGTTTATGTTGTTGTTAACAACATAAACAAAGTAATATACGTAAATTAAGTTTAAAATTTCATTTCATATCTAAATACCTAGCAAATGTTTCACCGTCACCGTGTTCAATTCTCGTGAGCGTACTTTTCTTACTTAATTATCGATTTATGTTATTAATTTAGTAGATAACTATGACATGTGATATATCAATATAAAGAGGAATTTTTACACTTTTAACATACGCAATAAAATCGGGCATCTTCTATTTAAAATTGTGAATATATTTGTTAAATCTAATCCATTTGATGCAGAATTGTTGTTTTTGGCTTTGGCAGTTAATAGAAAAATAAATGTAGAACAACTTTTCTTATAAACAGTTTGTTATATTGTTAAAAAAAAAAGAGTTAAAAAAGCCTAAGACAATTTCGTAATGCAATTTTGCATAATTCAATAAAATATAAGGTAGATGGTATCAAACTTTCGATTTAACCAATATTTTATTTTCGAACAAACAACTGTTCATTTGTACTCGTATAATCATTAGACTAAATACTTTATTGCAAATTGGTAACTTAAATATAACGAGTGCGTAAAAATGAGTGATTTTGGAATATGTATAGCGATGTGTAGGAATAATTATACTCGTAAGCGAGTGAAATAATTATTTTGAACAATTTATTTCCAATCTGTAGAATGCATTCATTAAACATGTTTTTTTACCGATAGGATTTAAATCGTATAGATCTGAAGTAGTTCCAGCAAGGTCTTAATTCAAGGCAATTTTCTTGATATATTATTGGTAAGGATGCCAATCAACTCGTAAAATCTGAAGAGGAAATATTTGTCAGCCCTGAACGGTTCTGTAGATAATTTAATAACAACATAAGTCTGGTGTCTTACAAAACTCGAGTCGACAACTATACCAAAAATTATAGGATCATCTGAAGTTATAGAATAATCGCAGCCTAAAATTCATTAACCACTACCATTGGAGGAGTATCGAATTTCTAACCAGCCTATTGACTGAAAACTGTGCCCCTAAGGAGCGCCTCCATTAAATAAATATAGCTGCGAACCATATTCGCAGACTTTGTCAGAAGCGGAAATAGGTGCTATATTACTGCAGCTTCCTTAAATTGAGAATAGACTATCCGGAACTGTTTATTCCATCATTCATAGTCTTGGCTATAACAACGTTGCTGCTCCGTGGATTCCACAATTGTTTACTGATGAGCGGAAGAATTTGCGTCCAACATTTCATTTCCACCATCATTCCAACATTTTATGCGCTATCAACAAGGTAATGATTTTCAACACCAACTTGAGTCTTTTCGAACCCAACCTTCTACAGGAAAAGTAATGTTGGCCGTATTTTTTGTATACCGGGGAGTGCTGTTCTTGGATTTTAAAGAACATGGTGTCAACATTAATGCTGAGCGCTATGCAGTCACCTTAAAAGGCTTACGAGCTAGCACGAAAGGGGAAGTTTTGCAAAATTCATCTTACAGTCCCGACTTGTCTCCATGTGATTCTCATGTGTTTGGCCCATTAAAACAGTCATTGAAAGGACGACGGTCCAATTCGGACACTGAGGGATACATTGCGGTTAGAGGATGATTCCGCAAAAATTAGTCCACCAGGGACTTATGCCTTAATGTTAATGGAGACTTCTTTTAAATTCGTTGAATAAACACTACTTTACAGCCCCTAAATGTGTTTCCATTGAACTATCCTCGTAGATTCAGAATAACCAGTCAAGGTAATCTCAAACAAGTTTAATAAACGTTATAATTGGCTTTCAAACCTGTGGTGCTATATGGAGGATAAGCACTAAGGTGATTATACTTCAAGATAGCCCCACGAAAGTAGTATGTAATAATTTATGTTCAATTTCAGATAAATTAAAGTAACATGATTCATTGAACTACCATGGAGATCTGGAAAATGCGAAGCAAGGTTCCCATACTCCCAGATATCTCCAAAAACAATGATATTATTTCATATACTGTATTTTCAGGATATATATATATATATATATATATATATTATGTGCCAACGTTTCGCCAAAGTCACACCTGGCATTGTCGACGCTTAGAGAAAGTCTGAAAACTTATTGTGTTATGCGTTTCGCATACGACCTTGTTATTCTCTTTTCTACGTCAGCGCTTGCCGCACCTGGTGCCAGATGTGACTTTGGCACACTGAAATGCCTACCACCTGAGATGTAACCCTGAAGACAAACAACTACTCATCAGATTACACACACCTCAAATTTCAATATATTTCAATTCATCAGAAGAAGAATACTTAACACGCGCAGCAGAATGACAACGCCAAACCACAATTGTCAAACATACGTCTCAAAGAAATTACATTCAGTTCGAAAATGAGCCTACGCTCGAAACTCGAGTCACTGGAACATAGTGTCTTT
>WYDF02244413.1:0-20784 GCA_009867245.2 Adranes taylori
CTTCTTTATATTGGGGGGAGGGGGCCCATCCGATGAATTTGCCACGGGCCTCGAACGGTATAGTTACGCCACTGTGAGTTACAACAAAGTGGGTAGTATAAAAACCTTCTCCCTGGAAAAATAGATATATGTGCCTACTTTCATGATGATCGGTCGAACGACTTCGACACCGTTTGACCGATCAAGTCTATTAATCGAAGTCTATTAATCTCAAAAATATATACCAACATCCATATATATATATATATAAATATAAATATATATATATATAACATGTAAGTATACAAAATGTATACATGCCAATTATTTCTTGTACTTGTATGAAATATAAAAATTTGACTTTAAATCTCCTAAGTACAATATTTAGCTATATCACAATAGCTTACATATCAGCTTAGAGTTCACACCGAATAAATCTCATTATTCTAATTTGTGAGAACTTAATATTATTTGCAAAATTGAAAAATGTTACCAACTTACGACGAGATCTCGTTTCGACGTATTTGGATACTCATCAGGCAAATGCATGTAACAGTTTCAATCTAATGGTACATTGTGAAAAAATCGCAATGGACTTTTTGGAAAAATTTTTGGTTGCCGTGTTCAACCACAAGACTGCCGTGTTCAGTCTATAGTCGCTTAAAAGTTTGTATTTTTATCATTGAAAAACAGTTTTGTTAGTAAAAATTCCAATATCTGCAATTGGTTGGAGTTACCAGTAAATAACATGTAAGTATACAAAATGTATACATGTCAATCATGTATACAATCATGTGTACAAATGTATACATGTCAATATTTCATGCCATATATATGCCATATTGTACTTATTGTATAAAGTCAAATTTTATATTTCCTACAAGTACAAGAAATGTTCATTGAAAGTCCAAGTACCAGAAATGTTCATTGCGATTTTTCTACAATGTACCATTAGATTGAAACTGTTACATGCACTGGCCTGATGAGTACGCAAATACGTCGAAACGAGATCTCGTCGTAAGTTGGTAACATTTTTCAATTTTGAAATTAATATTAAGTTCTCACAAATTAGAATAATGAGATTTATTCGGTGTGAACATATGTAAGCTATTGTGATATAGCTAAATATTGCACTTAAGAGATTTAAAGTCAAATTATATATATATATATATATATATATGTGCATATATATATATATATTATATATGTAAAACGTCGTAAGCACTATTATATATCACTTACTTTGTGAGTCACAAAGTAAGTGATATATAATATAACAGGTTTAATTAGTCTTTTTTAACTATTTCTTTATTATCATATATTTTTTATATTTATTTTGTAGGTTATGATATATTTTACAATTGTCATACAAAATATATCATAACCTACAACTGTCATTAAATGATTAACAATAAAAGATGCGGTTTCTAAAATCTAGGAATGAAACCTCTCAGGGGAACATTGTCAGATCTTGATCAAAACTTTGGCCTCTTCCTCAAAGACCAACAAACGAAAATTCGTCACAACCCTCAATTGTGCCAGACATTGTTAATGTTCTCAAAGTTGTCCATGAGCAGACAGATGACCGCATTACGGCAGATATCACTGAGTGGCTGAACGAAGAAGTAGCCGGGCTAAGATGGATAGTGCACACTCTTGATCAACCAGTCACTCAACCTTACCATCTTGAATTTTTCTCAAAATTTCATGGTTAATTTTCTCCAATGATATAAATGAGAATATAATTTTAGAATTTCTTTATCGTATTAGTTTTGGTGTAATTAATTATTAAATTTTGAAAAAATAGTCATTTTTGGCATACATTAACTTTTTAATTCTTGAATTACTCAAATTCTATTAGGCCTAAAGAGATGCTTGATAACATATTTTAAAGGGAATTTTATAAGGTTTAACATGATATCCTTGGTGATGCTGAACATGTTTGGTGAAAATATTTTTTTTTTATTTTCAAAAACAAATTGTTTCTTGCAATATATGTTTCTTGCAGTGTTATAAGCTTTAAATCCTAAAATGTAGATAGTGGGATCTCCATGGGATCAGGAGATATCACAAAAATATCTTTATTAAAAAAAAATTTAAAAATAGATTTTTTTTAGGAAGTTAGTGCATTTAAATATTTTTTAAAAATATATGTACTGTGAAATATTATTAGTTTTCAATCATAGTATTTTTAGATAATTATTTACTAAAAATTTTAATTTTAACGCAAAATTTGTAAATAGTTATTTAAAAATACTCTAAAAATACTAAGATTGAAAGGTATATATTTATATCTATATATTTATATGTTGCATTTGTTATTTTACTCAATTCTCTTATCTATATGTATTAAATATTAAGAGTATACTAAAATGATATAAAGATGTCTTTTTGAATAAAACTTTAAAAAAATCTTATTTGATATAAATAACATTGTAATTTCTTTTAAATAGAAAAAATGCAAAAAATATATGAAAACATTTAACAGAGCTAAAAATTATTTTGAATCAGGACGTTGGTTACTCTCGCCCCGCTCCCGGATGCAGTATGCGTTCTGCATCGTATAAACCTTGAAACATGCGCAATTTTGCAGGAAATTACTCGTTTATGGCTAGAGGTTATAAATACACGCACCTGGATAATTTGTACTATTTCAATTTTGAACATTTCAATCTCAACAACTTAAAAACATAGTGCTTGGACTCTAATTTTTATGTTCGAGCATCTGATTGCTGACAAGTGAAAATATATTAAGTACACTTGATGATATTTTTTCTTTTGCGCGGTTAAATACAAAATACAATGTCCGGAACCATCACCATCTGAACCAATTGCCACTGTAACTCTTCCATATATAAAAGGAACTACCGGCAAAATATCATCGATCTTAAAGAAAAAAGGGATCAAAACAGTATTTAACACACATAAAAAAATCAGCAGCATATTATCTAAACCAAAAGACAAAATTCCACTAGAAAACCAAAGAGTGTACAAAGTACCCTGCAATAAATGCGATTTGGTCTATGTCGGTTAAACACAGAGAAAATTATCAGCCAGAATAGCTGAACACACAAACAACTTCAATAAGAACCTCAGCACGTCCGCTCTTGCTCAACATAATTCCGCAACCGATCATAGAATAGCTTTTGAAAATTCTAGAACAATAGCCACTGAAACCCAC
This sequence comes from Adranes taylori, assembly GCA_009867245.2. Lineage (NCBI taxonomy): Eukaryota > Metazoa > Arthropoda > Insecta > Coleoptera > Staphylinidae > Adranes > Adranes taylori. The sequence continues at coordinate 3,161 of WYDF02244413.1, forward strand.
TATAGCAAAAGCATTACTAAAGAAGCGATAGAAATCGATAAACGTCTAAATACGATGAATAAACGAAACTACAACGAAAACATTTCTAGCACTTGGAAACTTCTATTACATCCATACCGTGAAAATAAACAACAGATAATTTATATCAACAACAAACCATACAAAGATTGCATCTACGGTACGACCACCATCAGCATCCACTCAGCCACCCAGTGTACGACCACCATCAAAACATGTGTAGGCACAACAACATGCGTCACCCCATACCAGGTGCGGCAAGCGCTGGAGTAGAAAGTAGAATAATAAGGTCGTATGCGAAACGCATTAGGCAATAAGTTTTCAAACTTTCTCTAAACTTTGATAATGCTAGATGTGACTTTGGCGAAACGTTGGAAGAGTGAAATGCCTACCACACGAGATACAACCTTGAAGAGAAACAACTACTCATCAAATATATATATATATATATATATATATTAATGGAGCGATTTTCGGGCACTGTGGAACCACACCAGTGAATTTCTTAATCATTTAGATTATTTTGGTTGTATGAAAATTGCAGCCAATTATTTATTAAACATGTAAAGATACTACGCCACTGCTATATTTTATCCATTATCTCCTTGTCATAGCAAACAAAGCGTTGAATTGGAAAATTACATTAGTCAGACAAAGATGCATTATAATGAAGGGCTCATACTTTCTTTATCTTATACACGCGCTGCATATTTACGTATATAACTTGAATATCATCTATTCCAGTGTTCCTATAGAAATAATCCACATGTATATTGTTCTATCTCTTTCGCCAGACTAAATTGTAAATACATTGTAATTGGATAAATAGAGAAGAAAGTATCCAGAATTTAAAAGAGAAAGAAAGCAAAGCAACACAGGCTCAAACTTCGTCTTCACGATCGTTTGCTTTATCTGTGGTTGTGGCACTAAGGGGCAAGAGGAAACAGCTTTTAAGAGCGTTGGCCTCTCGAGCTCGAGCCTCGCACAAGGAGGCGATCGACTATGGTTTTTAGCGTTTTACACGTGCAAGCATTTTTATACGCAAGGTAAACTGCATAGATATATCATTTAGTCGTCGACTCAATCAACATATTATTTATTGAATTTCTACGAATAAACAACTAATTTTTATAGAAAAGTTTGTATAAAACTTAAGTGTATGAAAAGTTTGTTTTTGATCGAGATTATGATATTTCAAGTATTCATTGTTTACTAAGTATAAATATATTTTTCCACATCTATGTAGTAGATTGAGATAGGCCTTCTAAGTTTCGTCGTCTTATTTACGATACGCAAAAATAAAGTCAAGTTACGAAATCAGATGTCTATAGTGCTGTAAATAGTGGACCGAACGGAACCTTGTGGTTATTTTGTGCTTGTGGCACAACTTGGCAGATGTACTAGCGCACTGTACTCTAGCACTGTACTAGCGAGAAATAGAGCGCTCTATAGAGAATGGAGAGAGTACAGGTGGGATGTGTGAAAAGAATGTTGAAGCTGGATAGAAGTAATAAGAGTGAAATAAGGTTGCAAGAAGTTGGAATATATATATAAGTGTTGGCTAAGTGGGGTGAAAAGAATGGTGAAATTTGAGGAAAAGGCATGGAATGACAAGACCAGAAGGTTGACGAAAGAGGGATATGTGGAGGGGATGATGAAAAAGGGGGGAGGAATGTTTGCGAATGAATTGATAGATCGGAGAAAGAAGCTGAATATGAGGATTGGATGGTCTTCAGAAAGGTTGTATGAAAAATTGTGTAAAGGAGAGAATGTGGTGGGGGAACTAATGGAGAAGATGAGAGATATAGAAAGGCAGGAGAGATACAAGAGCAGTAAGGAAAGTGGTTACAATGGGGGCTATGTAGAAATTATGGAAGGGGAGTGATTGACAGGATATTTGGAAGCTGGTTTAAGTATGAATGAGAAGAGAATGATTGCGAGGTTTAGATGTGCAAGTGAGGAGAGGGAGAACAAGTATTGGCTTAAGGACGCAGAAAGAATGTGGAGAATACGTGGAATGAAGGAGGAAAAATGCAATCAGTGGGTGAAAGAGTGCGTGAGAATTGAGTGCAGTGAGAAAGAGAGGGAGTTGGGTGAAAATAGAAGGGTGTCTTTGGGAAAAGAGGGGAGAGGTTTAAATGTAATGAAGAGAATTATAGAGGAAGGGATGAAAAGAAGGTGCGTGGTAAATGGAATAATTTAGAGTGGTTGTACTTGAAGAAATAAGGGGCCAGAAGCGACTAGAAGAGAAGTGGAACAAAATAAAAAGAGAAAATTAAAAAAGAAAAAAAAAAGAAATAAATGGACTTACCTGTGCCTGGACTTCTGGAGATTAGGACTTCAGGTTTTTAGGTTATAGAATTATTTGTATTGTAATTATGAAAAGAATTATACACTTACTTATAGAGCTTTGTTTTTTTTTTGTGAGTTTTTGAATTGCCTTTTATTGTAAGCTGTTTTATGCTGTATGCCAATAAAAGGTTTATTTATTATTAATTAATTATAGTGCTCTATATATTATTAGTTTTTTGTAGAGTATATAACACGGAAATTAATGTTTAGCAAGTGTTTGAATGAACGAACAAAGTCAAAAATGGCTATGAGCGGTTATACTATTGAAAAGAGGAGAGGGTTATCAACTAGTGATACCAACTCGGCCTTGTCCAAAAAGAGTACATTTCTTAAAAAAAAAATTTACACATTTTATATAGCAAGAGTACATAATTTTACCTGTCAAAAAGAGTGCATGTACTCTTTAAAGAGTACAGTTGGTAACCCTACTATCAACAAGTAAATAAGAGGCGGGAGGAGGTATTCTATATATTTTTGAAATTACCGATTCACAATGTACTATTTTCAAGTGTAAACAATAGAGAGGAGGAAGGGGAGGCAGGGCCGCGCCTAGGTATAATGGCGCCGAGGTGCCAAGCAAACTTAGAAGCAAAATTGAAGGACATATTATTTCCACTCAGCTACTTGATTGACCCGGAAACCTGCCGCCCCGGTGCCGTGCTCCCCTGTCAGTTCCGCTTGGCACGGCCCTGTGAAGAGAGCATGGCCCCTTTAGATCCTACACAGGACCACTCGATCTGAAGTGAGGTGACGAAAATGAAGTGACATCGATTCAACACCAATATCGGTCAAACAAATCGTGGAGTGTCAATTAAGTCAATTTTGGTAGTTTAAATCCAAGTAAAAGGGAGGGAGAGGGAGATAGGGAGTACTGATCACTAGAAAGGCTTGACTTATTCAATTTGAAGATACATACATCCTAACACCTTTTGCTTAATGAGTGGTAGGTTAAAAGAAAAGAAAGAGGAAGTAAACTTACTGATGATATTAGGGGAGTGGAATGCGAGGATAGGAGAAATGGGATTTGGATATGTAAGTAATGATGATGAATGTGTCAAAAAATAAAGTTGTGAATGCGAGGAGAAGGAAGTTTATGGAAGGGGCCGAAAAAGAGGAGTTGGTGGTGGGTAATGATTGTGTGAGAGGAGACGGAAAAATAACATTTAGAGGACATGGGGGAGGGTGTGTAATTGATTATGTGTTCAGTGCTAATGAATGGGATAGCGAGAGAATTTGTTGAGAATATTAAGATTGAAGAAGGGAGTTTCACATAAGTTTCACATAATGGATGTGAAAATGGGATTCGGGTAAAGAAAAGAAAAAAGGGGGGAAGGATATAGGAAAAAGGAAGTACATTTAGATGGGACAATAAAGAAAAAAGGAATTTTAAGGAACGGTTAGAAAATAAGAAATGGGAAGAAATGAGAAGCATAAACGAGGTAATGGAAGAAGGAATCACGCGGAACATGCAGCGGAAAATGAAAAGGGAAAGAGAATAAAGGAGTAATGGAATGGAATGTTTTGATGAAGAATGGAGTACTGAGATGAAAGGTAAGTGAGGTGTTGAGGAGACTTAGATAATGGGAGTTGAACTGGGAAGAGTATAACGAATAAAATAGGAAACTAGTTAAAGTAAGAAATAAAGATGTGGTGAGAGGGGGGAGGCTGAAGAAAAAGAATGTATAAAAAATTATTAGAGGAAATAAAGAAAATGGATAAAGGAAGTGCGGAACGACCTGATGGGATTCCAAGTGAAGTTTGGCGATGTCTGAATAAGAAAGGAATAGATGCATGAGGAAGAAAATTTAATTGGAATGGGAGTAGGAATATACCAGAGGAATGGAAGGAAGGGGAAATAATCCCGATATATGAGAGGCTAATTATAGAGAGATTAGAATAATAAATGAAGTATATAGGTTGTTTGGAAGAATTATGAATAAAAGAATTGTGAGATATTTGAGTGAGAACAGCATGTTCTCAAAAACAGAAAGTGGGTCTATAATACATATTGAATCAAGAGTTGTGTTCTGAAAAGAGATTATAAATGATGTTTGTTGATCTACAAGCGGCACTTGACAACATAGTGAGAGATAAATTTTGGATGAGGATGAAAGAAGTTGGAATGTCAGAAAGACTAATTGGGATTATAAGGGGTATGTACGAAGGGACAAAAGTAAGAGCAAGAGTGGGAAATTGCGTGTTTGAATGTTTTGAAATAAGGAAGGGTGTCAGACAAGGATGTCCAACCAATAAGTGGGCGCTTATTTAATATTTAAATGTCAGATTTGGAAAATGTGTTGAGAAACAGGCACAGTGGAGGGGTAATGTTTGGAAAAGAGAAGTTGGCAGTAAAAGCAAAAGTAGCAATGGAAAGATTAAGTTGTGTGTGGGAAACGAAATTTGGTGATTCGGTGAAAATGAGTATTACAATATTGGAAGTTTGTGTGCAAAGTGTTATGTTATATGGAGCGGAAGTATGGGAGCGGGGAGAAAGAGCAGAGATGGAAAGGGTGATGTGTGGAGCAATAGGAGTAGAAAGCCAACACAGAGTGGGATAGTTTTGCAAGAATGTGGGAAGTATAAATGTTGGAATAAAGAAGTTAGTAAGATTTGAGCGAAAGATGATGGTGGATGAGAATGTGCGATTGGTGAAAATGGTTTATTTGAATAGTAAGTATTGTGGTGATACAAGGTTAAGAGACATAGGGGATATCATTTAAATATTGGTATTATTGGTATTCATTTAGTTAGAAGTGCAAGGAGGAGATCATTTTAGATATCCATTTTAGACCATTTTTAGATCATTTTAGACTATAGATAGAGGGTTTTATCATCTTGGGATATGATATAAAAGTCGAGCGTCATAAGAAATCGGGCAGTACTAAGAGACATTTTGAGTATTAAACTGAAACAAAATAAATTAGGGACCTCCGTGAGTTGTCTTGCTGACCGTAGACTCCACTAAGCCTGATAGGTCTCAGCAGCAAGCAACGAAATTTATTACAAAACGACCTAGAGTAGGCAACGACTACAAGACAGACCGTTAGGACTCGATAGTTGAATAGATAGTTTTCGTAAAAGTAAGCCAATAAAAGAACGTAGAACATTCGGGAGTTTTATTAAAACATTGCACGAGAGAGTCTATTATACAAACCCGTGACTGGACAAGGACCAGTAAAGTTGTGGTGATCTACCGATCACAAGAGTATGGAGGAGAAAATAATGAGTAGATGTTTGAATGAATGAGCAAAAGAGAGGAAGGCCGTATATGAAAGAATAAGATGGTCTATGGAAAGATGCTGGGAAAAAATCAATCATGTGGACGGAGCTGTAAATGAAATCGACATAAGGATGAATGAAATTGAGTTGCAAGAAAAATGGAAAAAAATCAGGAATGGAAGATATCATAGGAAAAATTATAGTATAATGAATGGGGAGGGAATGCCACAGTATATGGCAGCAGATATAAGAATGGAAAAAAGGCTGATTGCTCGATTTAGATGTGGAAGTGAGGAAATGGGAAACAGGTGCTGGATGGATGAGAGTGAGATGATATCTAGGACATGTGGTAGAGATGAGGAAAAGTGGGAACATTGGGGAAATACATATACGGGAATGAATTTGAGTGAGGAAGAAAGATGTTTGTATAAGAATGTGCTTGGGTGGAGAAATAAAAGGTAAGGAAAAAAATATTGAGGAGAGAAAGAAGAGGAAAAGTAACTAAGGAAGAGGGGAAATTCCTTATTCTTTATTAGGAGAGGAAAGGTAGGAGGTAGGAGGTGTTTTGTTTTGTTTCTTTTATTTTTGTATTTTTGAGGCTTTATGTGGGGGTTATAAAATGTTTAAATAAGTATCTCTAATGATTTTTGAATTATAATTAGTTGCTAATTATTTCTGAAAATTGTTGTAAATGTAATTATGTATTTTTTTATGCCAATAAAGGTTTGGTTACATATACTAACACATTTCAGATATGTTTAACAAAATCATTTGAACTAAAACATGCATATCAATAAACATTGGAATTAGAAAATTTTGATGAATCCGATATCGTCCTATATGCATTTATTCGCAGGATGAAAAATACAAACGACACAAAAAGTTTCAAAAACAATTTGTGCAAAAATATCGAGCAAACATTTGTTCTTCTTTTGGCCCAACGTATTTATGTATTTGTATTCGGTAGTTTCACGATAAAATGAGGCTCAAAATTTACAAAATGTATATTCTCAGAACCGTGCCTACATATATTGGCACCGGGGTGCCAGTTAAAATTTGGTGCTCCTAAAAAGCCAAATTTGATCCAGAAATATGTGGGAGAGATGCAGAACTCTGAAGAACTATTCAAAGAGAATGTCTCCGAAACAAGAATAACAATCTTAACAGGGTCTGTTCAGAGATTGAAACTCACGTACAAAATGATAACAACAAAGAGGATCAACTGGTGACCGAAATATCGAAAGTGATTGAAGTCTGGAGAGAATACTGCGAAAATCTATGTAGTGATCATACTTACTCACCTGAAAATGTTGACACTACTTGCGACGAGCACGATCCGGTCATTTGCTACATACTGTCTGTAGCAGATGCTACATATATTAGACGTTGAAAAGTCTGCAGTCTACAAAAAGTCAATCTCCCCTCAGAACGGTGAAAATGTGTACTCAGTATTGGCCCCCCACCTAGAATAGATCCAGTTGTCGTCACTTGATCGATTTAAGGCGGTTACACACTTGCATGTTACATAAAGTGTGTTGTTTGAGGTTAAGTTTTGGGTATAGTATAACACAGTACCGGTAGGTATTTTATAAATCGGTGTGAGAGGTCAGTAGTGGTAAATTTCTTAATGTAAGAAGCCCCCCTAAAGTTTAGGGGGCCTTTGGTAAATGTCAGAGATGTATGTATAATTAAACCTTTCATACACTCTGTATGACGTTGAGAGATGGCGTGAGTTGTATAGATTTTATAAATATACTGGATGATAAAAAATGGTACCGTAGTCGCAAATTGTTAATATGTATGGTAGTAATAGATATTATACATTTGTACCACGTATAATGTGGAAGCAACGGAATTGAAAAACTGTATATTTGCAAAATCTATCCTGGCCAATGGGCCGGATATCATTTTGGCTTTTATTTTATTTACGAGATAATAATGTAATAATGCTACCCCACCCTATGGACACCAACTCGGTCCAGCCCAAAAAGAGGACATTACTTAAAAAGGTACATAATTTTACTTGCCAAAAAGAGTACGGTTGCTAATCCTACCCCACCCTACCCCAATATACTTCAATAACTTTATTATTTATTACATTAAGGAAAATTTGATCTATTTAGTGTTGACCATCGCACCTAATACCCAAGGCCATTTTTTTATGTAACCGGAAAGCCTGTACTGTTATGGGATAATTCTGTTACTAAACATTATTTATTCTTTACATATAATAGATGTACTTTCCGATTATCTAGAGCTACTGATAATCGGAAAAATTACATTAAACATTACGTATTTAAATTAAACTACGTATTTATTTAGATTGAGATGAATCGTTGAACACCAGAGAAAGAAAAGTATTGAAAAATTAAAATGAAGTGAAATGCAACATTAAATTACATATTTAAATTAAATGAACTTGTTCCACATACATGTAAATGAATTTATTTAGCAAGAAAAGTGAAAAGACCACTGAACTTCGAGATAAAAAACATTAATGTGCCCTTCTCGTTTTTAATGATTATTTAAAGTCGGTCTATTTGCACCTTTCAGGCATATCACCGACCTAAAATACAAATTATATGTGCATCTCTCCACTTTGTAATAAGAGGAAAATACAATTTATTAACTCGCTTTCAAAAAGTCTACAAGACAATTCACTACCTACGGTGCTAGGCAGCAGAGAATGTTATCAATATGAAAAGAATTATTCATTTTAAGTTGATGAAGATTTATGCATAATTGCTTAATTTTCACTTCGTTCTGAGAACACTCAAAGAATATATGGCAGGAAACAAAGCATGCCCTATTCTCATTCTATTTATATTAAAGACTGCAAATATGGAAGTAATTCCTAATTCAATAAACCACAGGATTCTTTTAATCTATGGGTTAATTGACAATAAATTAATGTACCTTAGAAATATTCTGGATCCGTGACGTCAAGTGACGTTTAGTAATTTTCGATTTTATGCGAATCGTAAATTAGTGGGCTGAGTTCACTATTGAACTGTTATGCGGATGCGTGTATAAAATTAGATAATATTGTTATTGACTTCTGTTCAAAATGTTTTTTGTTTTGTACTGCATGTATGTACTTTTGTGTCAGATTTCAAGTACATAAATATAGATGATTTTTCTAAATGCGGTTGGTACTTTATTAAATTGCTATTACGTGTTTTCTGAAGTTTGTTTATTTCCAAAGTTTCTAATAGTCAATTTTGTGGCTTTTGGTTCTTTGTTTAAAAGTGTGGTGTCTTCTAAATGTACTTTGTGGCAGTCTGTCTCTTAATGTTATCCAAAGTTTTATTTTTCAATATTTCATGGAAAGCAAGCAAGATATTTATGATAGTTAGCTTATTCTTGCCTTCAACAGTGGGTATGACAGTTCGTATGTTCTAACATTTACTGAATGTATTTTATCTATAACTTGTTTTAGTGCTTCTAAGAAAAAACAGCTGAAACCTCTTGCAATATTTTTAAGGTTTGTAGCAATTTCCTCCTCTAGTTCTATATCAATTTCTATTTCAGTAACGAAAAGTTCTATTCAATCTTTAAACCAATTTTTTTAATGTTCCTTAACTTTTAATGGCTAAATAAATTGACTATGAATATATTTCGGAGTATGGAAGACTCTTAGATTTATTTATAAACTTATTTATTATCAGTTAATATATCACAATCATGTGCATAATAATAATACATTCAAGATTAAATTGCAACGTTGCGCACGTGTCGACATGAAACAAATAGAAATATTACAATAATAAAATAAAAAACATGCTTATAATCGGAGCCTGCCTCACACTCGACACGAGTTTGACTAAATGAAAAACCCGAGTCATACGCCTCCACGTGGAGTGTTCAGCACGCGGCGACCTAACCTACAGTTTCATTCGAACGCACACAAAGGCAATGTCATCATATTCACTCAAACAGGCGCAAATAAACCCATGCAGTAACATTCTATAGGCAATAGAGCTATATCACAGATATAGCATTGTCGTGTGAGTAAGATAAAGCATAAAACAAAAGAGATGAGATACGAATGTAACCGATAAAACACGAATATGACAAACAAACAGACAACAGTGTTGACATGTATATAAAAACATCTCTAAATATCAAGTTTCCTCAACATTTTGCTTTCCAAGTTTTTCTGCTTTATTTTGTGAAGCATTCACGATTCCTAGTCGGCGATAGGCTTAGGTGGCGAAAGGAGGCACACGTTGAATTAATCAATCCTTTATTTTATGACTAATCACCAATCCATTCATAAAAAAAATAATATTTATATACCCCCATTCCATTTCAGTCAATCCAAAGAATCGTCCTTCGCATACTTGACCCCTTTCAACACATGGTTGCTCAGAGCATGCCTGGTTGCAGAACCATTTGTTCCATAAAAAATTTTCTTTATGCAATTAGTTTGCCATATTATTATATTTTAAGATTCCAAAATCATCTAGCATGCACATTCTATTAAAATTATCACCAGAGAATACATACTAGGCAATATGCTAATAGAATACAACTTCAGTCATAAATATTTATTCTAATTACATTATCAAAGTTTTTATGTATGAAATTTTATTACAGTTTCAGAAGTTTTTAGATTCAAACCGAAATGTCAGAAATAAGTTAATTGTTTACTGAATTCTTGTTTACCGATATAATACCGATATAATTCTCACAACATTTTCATCCTACAATCATATGTCTATAATTCATTCAAACACAAAAAACCACATCCGATCGGTGATCGGCCTTAGTGGCAGAAATATACCGACCTTAAATAATTATTAGAAGAAGAAGAAAAAGAAGAAGAAGAAGAACCACGCCAAGAACCTATCTCAAAAAAAAACTGCTATGTAATATGAATGTGTTAGAAATAGAATTATTTTTAAAACTTACCAAATAAATAATCCAAATAAAAGCACAAGAGTCCAATTTAAATGTACATTTTGAAGAACTATAATTGCTGACGATAATGAAACACTTTGTCACAAACTTCATAGCATAGTATATTATAGTTCTGGGGCCGACGCCATAGCGATGTGGATAAGATGCATAACTTCCACCGCAGAGTCCCGGGTTCGATCCCCAGCGTAAACAATGGTTTGCGGTGTTGATCGAATCTAGACAACACACAAACGAGGTCGGTAATTATAGGAGGAAGGTAACTATAATTTATCATGCACATCTCTAGGGGTAAATGTAATCCAGTGTGCGAGTTGGCACGCACTATAAAGATCTATTTACGAGTTAATCAATAAAGGTTGGTAAAGTCGAAATTATCTGATCAGCGTAGATGGCAGAGGCTCGACGTTAAAACACATAATCGGTGACAAGCCTACACGGTAAGTATATTACGACTATAACTAAGTATATTACAACAATCCTGGAAGTCCCGGATTTTATCAACTACAGTTGTATCTACTCACGTTACTGTTTTAAAATAACTCAATCTAAAGCAGGTAAATCTAAGATTGTAATCTTTATATGAAATATTAATTAAAATATATTATTAAATACAACAATATTCAATTATCATACCATATTTGAAGAGAAAAAGTACTTAGCTTTAAATTTATAGGCAATCACATAATTATTACATTAAATGGTAACACTGTCAGTAATGAGTTTCACGAACCAAACACATAAGTAATGCGTCACCACGTATACACACAATCGCAACACCTCCACAGAACATAAGCCGACCGCGATTTTAGGCGAGTTGCGAAGGTCCTGTACATTTTGGCTAAACCAACGGGTTCCAACTAGCTATCTATCTGCAAGCGCCGTGAGGTGTATATATATTTTAGCGTCTGTATATATTCAAATTTTTCTTTAGCGTTTTTGATCGCGTTTACGGAAATAAAATTTAGTGTTCATCAAAAATAAGCTAATTTTTATCGTTTTAAAAACAATACTTTTGGTTGCGATTTTCCTCGCGTAAAGGAGAAAGTTTTATGTTTAAATGATATTTATATGCGCTAGTCGCAATTTGGGTTTTAACGTTGACCTATATTTTGTTTGTGTTATTTGTTTAATATAACGGTAAGTAATTGATAATAAACTTTATTACTTTAAGAATTTCTTATTTTATAAATATGATTGATATCTTTAAACGAAATCTAAAGAAACATGTAACTTTAAGATTCGAGTATTCAATGAATGTTTCCAGGTTTTGCATTGATTTTCTAAAGTGAATGGATAACATTAGACATTGACATAATTTAATTGTTTGCGGTTCTTGGACAACAGTAAATAAATGCTAATATTTCATTTTATTTGAGAAATTAAATAAACATGGATGCGAGTAAATTTATCCATTTATCCGAACAATAGCCCATAATTTGTTTAGAGTAATTGCTCGCTGATAAATTGTAATAATAATTATGCCTTTAATATTCTCTTTTATTTTGTTGTTTTTTTTTGATCTGCTACAATTACTATATACGTGACAATGTTGCCAGTTTATATCCATTTAAAATATTTCTTTGTGTATTTTAAATTTTATAATAGGGTATTTAATTTAGAGCCATGCAAAGGATGGATCTAAGGTTAGCACGGCCATGCCATCAAACTATGTAATGCACAAAAATAAAAGGTTTTTGTTTTAGGTTTGGGTAATGAATAATTTTAATTCATATTTTTAGTTGTTAATCTTTAAAAAATGGGCGCGCCAAAATCAGTTCCGAACTAAGTTTTTACTTGTGAACCGTTCCGATTTAAATTAGAATTCTTTGTAATTGAACTTTTATCTATCTCATTAGATATTCATGTATAATGTGGTCTACAATTAATTGTTAGTTGTGTATTTATTTATTTTACCCTCTTTCTATTTCCACCTCTAGCGATGTTTTACTTGGAGTTGCCTCTTATTTCCTGTCGTAGCACGTGTATGTAATTCTGCCTTGTGCTTCTTTTCTTCAATTGGAAAACTTCGGGAGATTTTGGTTCGGTGTGGGTTTATATAATATGGTTACGGGGTACTGGTAAAAATTATTATAATTTTTTAAGGAAATATTAAATGAATTGTGCACTCTTTAAGTGTAGCTCTTTTTTCCGTCCGTTTAAGCCAAGTTTTTACATTTTTGCCTTTTTTGTTTTGATATTCCCTATTTTTTAAAATTCTATTTCTAGTGTTATTTTGGCTTTGATGTAGATATATATGTGTCTGATGTAGATATATATGTAGATAATCTTGCACAATATTTTAATTTAAGAGATATAACCTATCAAAAATGTCTTGACATGCCTAAAAGAAAGCATTCATAAAACGCTTTAAAAACGATAATATGCTTAATACCATACCTGTAATGTATAAACATTTGTTATAGAACATTAAACTGTACTTAATCATGTTTTTTCATAGTTTATTTAAGAAAGAACTGTAACTGTCAAATAAATTGTAAACAATTTGAAGACGGCCTGTTATTCAGTAACTGTCAAAATTAATCATTCATAAGTATAATAGTTACCGAATAACAGGCCGTCTTAAATTGTTTACAATTTATTTGACAGTTACAGTTCTTTCTTAAATAAACTATGAAAAAACATGATTAAGCACAGTTTATTGTTTTATAACACTACTTAAAGGCGTAAAACATTTTAATTTTTGATAATTTCTATAAATCCAAGTCAAGCCGAACTTTTTGCCCCTAGAATTTCTTGATGTTATCTATTGTTTCATTTTCAACATTAAAGGATCATGTCAAATATTTGAAATCTTCTGAAAAATTCGTTTCGAGAGTTTTATTAATCTATTTTTTTTTTTGTATTTATTTGTCCCGTTCTACATGTAAACGAAATAAAGATGACAACATTGAATTGCCGTTGAACGATGTACCGCGCGACCTACGTAGTCTGGTCGCTGTGGTGCGTGTTGACGAGGTCGGCGCTCGCTGCATCTTGCCAATGGTTAAGTGTGTTGTGGCTTATTTGAGGAATATGAGACGCAGGACGCGGTATGAATTCTCCACGTGGAGGCCCCTGACTCGGGTTTTAGAAGCTCGTGCACGCACAAGTCGCGAGAACACGCTTGTCAAACTAAAATCCATAGTCATTCGCCTCTCAATGCAAGCGACAGCGCGTGTATTAATAACATTCTCGTGCGTCGTTGATGGGTTTACACATGGAATATAGGAGTAATTTAAGCGCACATTTTTTATTATTTTCGATTACTTTGTAGGGAAATATCTACGTATATAACTCAATATAGATATAATTCCTGAGTAGCGCATTTTGTTAACAGCTGCGGAGATCTAGCCACAAATTTTCCTGTCTTTTTGATTTTTATTTGCTTGAATGTACTTATACATTTTTTTTTGGAGCCTCTATGAAACTGGAAAACGTAATTGAAAATTTTATAGTTTTCCATTCGCTTTGTTAATTTTAATGGTGTGTGGTTAATTTATTGCCTATAATAAATTGTTTGCAATATTAGTTTCTTTTCTTGCAAAATCGTTGCCAAACTTCTAAATATAATTTGAATTCTTCTGGCGTAAAAATATCCTCGATATGCTAATGTGCGCAATGAAACTGATTTATGAACACTGGTCGTAATCTTAAGGTTTCTAAATAGTACACCAGACTGCCTTGTTAGAAATGTTCGAAAAGTGAATCAAGAGCGGCCGCAGGCAAAATAGGGACCGGGGAATTCATGAGTTGACGAATTCATGGACTGTCTTGTTGGAATTTTTCCTCTCAACGTGAGTCAAGAGATGCCACAGGCAAATATGGGAACCGCAGGTTCATGGGTTGGCGATTTATAGAGTAGACTAGTTGTATTAATTACGCCCCTCTATTAAAAGTTACACTAATTTTGGCATTATAAAATCTATGTTTATTTTTTTTCGGGGCTAGTTATTGCCGGTGAGGCTGCTACATACAGAGTCTTCAATATTTTTATAGATATTCATTCAAGCCATCGGCTCGAGACTTGCTGCCTTCCAATTCCTTCTTTTCACTGTCTTTCAAAGAGTGTGTGATGCACTACTCAAGTCTATTTTGAACGTTTTCAGTTGCGCTTTACTTTTTATTCATCCACTGGAGTATAATATTAAATTTTTTAAATGTTACGTTAATATTTTTTTTTTAATAGATTGATTGAGTCTGACTTTGGTGGTAATCCGTGATGAGATCAATTGGAAGTGTTTTTACTTCGTTACTACCACGTATAGTACAATCGTTCAGATTGTGACTATAGTTTCAACCCTTCGAAGTCTGAAGATGGCCCGGAAGGTTTGAAACTATAGTCACAATCTAAACAATTGTATGATACGTGGTAGTAACGAAGTAAAAGCACTTCAAAATGATTTTTTTATTTTACGAGATACATAGAATCCGTCATTATATGTTCAGTCCGAATGCAATCTAAGACTTTTGCTAGAAGGTGAGAGGAGGTTAATCTTCGGAAAAGAGGCGCAAGTTTCAAAACAAAAATACTAAATCAAATTTGAAACGCAAACTAGAAATTATTACAGTGGGAGGCTAGTGCGCGCTTTGTTTCATAAATCTTAACAAAGAATCTGCTAGTATTTTGCTGTTAATTATTAATCTGAACGGGCACTTCCAATTTATCATATTTATTCGAAATTGATTTGATTAATTTGAATTTAAGTGATTTAGATCAATAAATCATTAACTCTTAATTTTTTTTTGTCATACTTATTAGAAAATAAATGATTAACCTCTTTACATTTATATCTCAAGTTTTTGGTATTTTAGTCGTATAAATCATCATTTTTTATAAGAAAATGTCTTATCGTTTTAATTTTAAATAGTCTTTAAACTGATTAAAACCATTTACGATATTCAAACTAGTTACATAGTTATGTCAATAACATACACGTGTCGCGGGTGCATTGCCTTTTTTCTTTTCGAAGTGTGCAAGTAAGGTACATTTATACGTTTTGTTGTTTTTTTCCAAGTACATATATGAGAGCGCGCGTGTGCATTTATATGCGGCGGGTTCAAAGTTTTTCTTTCATGATGGAGGAAAACCTAGCAGCAGTGAAGCCTGCAATGAAATTTATTGAAAGTAGTGGGAGTTGTTTATTTACACGCGCTTGACTTATCGCGTATAGTGGGGAGGACTGTAACGATAGATGTTAGAAAGTGTATTAGGTGCATCTTCATTATGTTGCAACAGTTTAGTTCATACGGTACTATTTTATTTTTCAAAGTCCAATTCGTGTTACAAACTGTTTTTCTTTATTGGTATAGTAAATATTTATTATATGTGCGTTTTTATAATTATTTAAAAAAAACTTGCTTGTAGTAAACATTTTTTGGGTTGGCCCAAAATCCTTTTGTTTTTTTTTATGTGAATAAACTTATTTCAAAAACAATGACGACACTAGTGCATGAGGAATTAATAAAAACATTTCTACTTAAGTGTAAAGCTGCTGAAACTAAAGGTAATTTTTAAATTATTAAAAAATTCTAAAATTGTTCAAATATTCAAACGAATGATAGATAGCCTTAATAAATTATCTTTAAAAACAAAATATAAACATCGTGTGTAAATTTAAATTCCAAGGCAATGTTCAATTGCGAAATTATTGACATTTTGAAAGTTATGTAAAACATGCTCCTATTATTATGTTATGCTATTTTATTACTGTTTTTATTACTTAAATAGTTTGTTTAAATATTTGATTAGCCGAAATAATTAATAGACATACAATCTATTAGGTAATAACGCAATAGTAATACATAATTATGAATGAAAGGTCTATATTTTAAATGCCTACCGCATTTTAAATTTGCTTATAAACCATAAGGGTTTTATTTAAATAAATAAGAGTTTTGTACTATTCAATAAGTCAACAGTTTAATAACTAAAAATTATTTTTTTTAATTTTAAAAATAATTATATTAATGCTTTATTCCGGTTAAGTCGCCCGGTAATATTTATTATATTTTAAATATTTAATTTTTAAATTGTTCATAAATAATAAGGATATTCCATATTTAATGTTAAATTCTAGTTTTAATTAAAATTATATGCGTGTTATTGTGAAGTAGTCGCTGGGATCAAGTGAGCAAAATGAGGTGAATTATTAGGGATATATGCTACTTAATAGATCTAAAATTAATTACTTTTTGTGTTTTAAAATAATTTGATACTGCATTAGTCGCTCGGAAATATTTTTTATATTTTCTTTTTTAAATAGTAAGAGTTTTAATGATTAAAAAAACTTCTACGTTAAAATTTCAAACAGTGAAAAAATTATACGTTTTAACGGTAATAATTGTTAAAAAAAAGAGTTAGTTAATAAATAATAAGGGTTTATTTAAATTCATATGTTTTTATACTTCCGTATAAAAACAGTATAAAATACAAAGAAAAAATTAAACTAATGTGTTATACTGGTAAAGTCACTGGTATCAACTAAGGAAAATTGGTGGATTATTTGGGATATAGTTTGCAAATGAATCGTTTATTTCGAAAAGGATTTTTTTTTAAATATATTTATATCTACAATAAATATATTTTTTCAGGGAATAAAAAAAGTGATTAAAAAAACTAAGAATCTGTAAGAGGTTATTGTTTCTCTATTTTGTTTCGGTAGTTTGTAGGTAATATTAAAATATGCAAGTAATATTATTTTCTAGTATATTTGTATATAAAATATTTCAAATTAAAGCTTTTCTCATCTTGAATAAAAATCCAAGATGTTCTCTTTACGAAATAATCGATTCAGTTATATTCTCGATTTTTGTTGTTTAAAAGATGAGTGTAGGTAACAAATATGGATATGTTTGAAGAAAATAGAGTTGATGCAGATTATATTTTACTTTCTTAAGCTATTATAATTTTAATATTTCAAGCCATTAACATTAACTAGCGCACAAAGTTTTTATTCATTTGATAACATACATAAGTTATTACGCTTTTTGTAATGGGTAATCACAAGAATACATATGCTTTTTATCAAAGTTTCAAATTCAATTGTATGTAGTAGTGTAGTACAGTGATTCTCAACCGCCGGTCCACGGAGAATTTTTACCTGTCCAGGTTA